>APFE031292090.1:69473-84466 GCA_000404065.3 Pinus taeda
CTCCAACACTAAATTTCTGTATGCTCTCATTCTTGCATCTTTGGTTTGATATGAACCTTCTATTTGTTTAATTACCAACTCAGAATCTCCACAAACAGCAATATTTTTGGCTTTCAACTTTATCAAGGCTTCCAAACCTAAAACTAGAGACTCGTACTCAGCCATATTATTGTACAATCAAAGTTTAATTTGTATGAGAGAAACTTACTTTCTTCAATTGGACTAGTGATCCAAATGCCAGCTCCTGCCCCTTCTTTTCCTGCTGATCCATCAAAGTACAATGTCCAACAACCCATGATTTCTTCTTCATCTCCTTGCTGTCCTTCTTGACTCTGATTTTTTGCAGGTTTGTCTTCTAATTCTCTCCCAACTGATTCATTGAAAAGGATAGTTGAACCAAGACCAGTATCACATGAGTAAATAGGAAAATTCTGAGGCTTTTCTTTGCTGCTCACCATGTAGGCCAACCTTGTTTTTCGATACAACCTCCTTTGTTCACCAAACACTAGAATGGTAGCATATGTGAGATCCATCTGCATTGTGCCCTTAATTTTTGCTGCCCATGACCTTGAAAGAAGCATTCCAAACTTAGGTGGAATGTCTGCAACAACAATGTCCATAACGGTTTTTTTTGCTGGAATTTGTGTAAGCCCCACAATAAGATCTTTTATCAATCCAATGCAATGGACTCTCTTTGAATCAAAAGAAAATAAATCCTTATATGGCCTAGTAACCTCTAACCCTAGTATTTCCATGATTACCTTAGGCATAAGATTATGTGACGCTCCCGAATCTAACATAGAATTATGTAGAGTCATATCATGAATGGTAATGCTTATGTAGAAAGGAGGAAATTCTTCATTTTGTTCATCCTCAAGTCTTGGACCTAAACAGATAATAGAATTATCTTCTTGTACATTTAGGATATCATCCACTCCTGGTTGTGAATTAAGCATTTCAACAATTTTGCTTCTGTATTTATCTACCTTGAGAATTTCATTAAAAGGGACTGATATTTTAATTTTTGCAATCTCATTCTCAATACTAAAAACAGAAGTAGTCTTGTCAATTTCTTTGGGAGGAGAAGAAATTTGAATGTCCTTTTTGTCAAGAGGAGGATCATCTTTACTTTCAGCTACCTTTGCTTTTTCTTTTTTATCATCAACTGTCCTTGAGGTATTCTTCTTGAACTGTACTTTTTTTGCTGTAATAGGAACATCGCTATTCCTAAGATTATACTGCTTTTGCATCTCAAAAATAGCATGCTGATAGCCCTTCAAAAAATCTGAAGGCTCTTCTTCTGATTTTATCATGCTAGACTCATCATGTTCTTCTTTGGTCAAGAAAATTCCTGATCGATCTTCATTATAATTCAAATATTGAGAAGACTGTTGCATCTCTACATCAATATTAGAGGATTGAACATGGTTTTCATAAGTAAACCCCTGCTGATTTTCATGTTGCATTTCATGGGAGGTTATCCTTTCTTCTTGGTGTTGAAATGCATTGTTATGAAGAGCCTCTAAGATTTCTTCATCCATAAATTCATCATCATCATAACAATCCTCCAAATATTGAATAAAACCCATAGAATGTTTACAACAATCTTTGACCAGCAATAAGGAGGGATGACACTCTTTATACATCTCATAGAATTCATCATGAAAACTAGCAAGTGAATATATTGAACCATTTTCCAAACTTTTATACCAATACCATGCTTTTCCTTCTAAAGTGGTCATAAACATCCTCATGAGACAATCCTCAGGAAACTGAACCTTAAGATTGCGTACATGCATATGGAACCTAACCAAATGAAGAGCAACATTGTCTTTCTTTTCAATCTTTGAATATTGGAAGATCCTCTACCAATCAACTTTGGCAATAGGAATTTTGGAAAACCAGGGAATATATGAAGACCGATTCTAGGATCATACGCTGGCATTCATTTCTTGCCAGTGGAACCATACTTGAAACTTCATCAAGCTACTGATGCTTCTAGCAGTGGAGTCACCTTCCAATTTGTTATTTGAAATGTGTGGAGTCGCCAGGTAAGTTTTGCAGCCTCAAAATGAATGTCCTGAGTCGCTGCTATACCCGTTCAGAAGTTCAGCCTCTTGATTTCGGGATTGAATAATCTTCAGGCTCCCGGCAGACGCACCAAAATGTTATCTCAAAATCATACCCTGGAAGGCTGCAGACCAGGAAGACTTCAAGTAACTAGTTCAAACCAATCTTTTGACTAAGGCTTAGCCTCCTTAGCCTGAGAGGGCTCTCTCAAGGGTTATTGATTTTGACTGATAATAAGATGGCTAACTCTTGTGGAACAACATTAACAAATTTGATGGCTGGATAAACATTACATAAGTTTCCATTGGGCTTATGGAGTCAATCATACTTCAGCAAATAGTGATACTGCCTTTTCGTAGAAGTCAGGGCACTTAGCATTTAGATGTTCAGAATACAACTCATATAAAACCACAGTTCATAAATGCATACAGGAAGTCAGAGCACAATCAGTGAATTCTGAGTGATTACACATATATGCAACTGTAAAAGACATTTAGGAAAGAACAAACCACACATTCTGAACATGACAAATCCTTCATGAATCCTGAGAAGAAAAGCAGATGATTTATATTACTGAAAATGGTCTCTACATAAGCTAAAACAGTACTTCTGTTATCAAGTTTCCAATCCTCATTACATTGTTGTTTCAGCTATATATAGAATCCTTATTCTAACTAATTCGAGCTTCCTCCTCTAGCATGAGGGGAATTTAATAACTCGATCCTTTTCTCTAATGACATCTATCAGCTATTTAACTGACTATTAAATACAATAAAGTGCTGACTGGAACTTTAAAAAATTCTAAATTAACTAGGACTCTAACTCTTTTTCCATGCCATAGTGGCTACTCCTCGTTCTTTGACACCTGGTCTTCTTTCAAATTAGATAAGCTGGACATTTGATACTCCATATTGACCTTGAACGTTGAATCCTTATCTGCCCCGTGGTATTAGGAGATGTCCCCTGCTTCTCGGCTTCTGTTTTCCACAATTTGCTCAAATATATAACAGCACTTTTCTGAGCCTTTAATAACCCAAGGTATGGAACGTTGCCACGTTTTTGATGTGCTGTAGGCTGTAGTGATGGACGGGTGTCTCATTTTCAAAATTCCCGCTCATAATATCAAACTGTTGGTCTGCGTTAAAATCATCACCTACAGAAGTTTCGTAGTGCGCTACGAAACTGCTGTTTCTATTTAAAACAGCTTGATTTTGACCCAAAAATTTTATCACCCAAAACTCTGATTGCCAAAAACTCCCTTTGATTTTTCATATGTGTAACAGGGATTTATATGTCTTCAAAACCATAAGCCTAAGTAAAATTGACAAAAATTTGGAACATAACCTTTCTTCAAAAGAAAATTCATTTATCAGGCAACTTGCCTAGCTGTGCCTTCAGGTCTCTAGCAGCTTTCTGCAATTGATTAATCTCTTCTTCAGTTGCTTCTATTTGGCTCTTCATGGCTGCTACATAATCTTCTTCAGATGTGATGACTGTTCTGTTTGTGCTGCTCTTTTGCCAAGGTTGTGTCCCTTCCCCTGTTTCTTCTGTTCTGGGCAGTGATTCCTGTGCTTTCTGGAATTTTCTGGTCATAGGTCTTCTAGGTTTAAAAATAAATCCCTGGTCTGGCTCATCAAATTTAAGCCACTTTGAGGCCTTGGTTTTCTTAACACTTTCTTGCGGTGACTGTGTCAAATCAATTTGAATTGGTTTAGACTGCTCTAATTCAATGGCCTGTAATAAATCATTCAAGCTTGCCTTAGACACTGGGCTCTCTTCGACAGCTACAGCTTTACCTTTTTCTTTGTTTATTTGGCTTCTTGTCCTTACCCTTGAGACTGCTTCAAATTTGCTTGCTTTAGGTACAGTCCTCTTACCCTGAGTCTTTTCCTTTGTTGATTGCTGAGGTTGTTCTTGAATGATTAGTGGCTTCAATGGTTTTGGTAGTTGTGGCTTGGTTTGTTTTTTAGCTCTTACTTCCCTTTGAAGCTCAGCTATGGTGAACTCTCTGGCTGGTTGTGGAGTAAGGCCAGTCTTGCTTTGGAATCCAGCCATGAAAATAAATGAGTTCCAGTCTCTGCCTATCTTTTGGAGGCCATCTAACACTAGCAAGTTAATCAAACCATGATGAAATAAAAAGGTTTCACAGTCCTCTTTCCTCAGCTGCACCTTATCACACATCTTGCTCAAACTGCGAAATAAATAAAACGGAATCTCTATGGAGACTTTCCTAGTAAAATGCAAGAGCAGTTTAAAATGATAAGAATAAACCTTATTGTACCTTCCTTCACAGGTCAAATACTTCTGTATGCAGGTGAGAAGAAGAGCATAATGTTCCTTGACATAATTTCTGGGCACTGCTTTTGTTAAATCTTCATTTACATATGCCTCTTTCAAAAACTCTTTACACGGATTCATATCAAATTTAAAGTTTTTAAACCATTCTTCCCGTGCTCTTGGGATTTCCGTTACAGCAGCTATTGCTTCTGGAGAAACCTATATTTCTAACAAGGCTACCTTAGAATTCAAACCAGTGAAATTTAGCGCGAATTCCTTAGTTACCTGTGCATGCCCTCCTTGTATCTTTTTACAAAATTTCCAGCACCCGGCATCTTTGAATGCTTTCTTCATGCCTTCATCTCTCAACGTTATGTCCAGGCCTTCAGGTTCATTCCTCTGACATTTACCGGATCTGTGCTCTTTTCTCTCCATATTTTCCTTTGAGATTTCACACCCAAATTCTAACAGCTCCGATCAGGATGATGGTTCAGCTCCTTTTTTAACTCAGCCTCGCTTGTAAACAGGCTCGCTTGAAATCAGCCTCGCTTGCAATTCAAATTGAAACACGACTGGTCACTCATGCAGCACTCACGACCATTATTAAGGACTATGCACGGTAAAATCTCTTGGGAATGATATTTCTGTACATATCAACAATCTATTGGTGGAGAAGCGGCAAATGAACGTTCGTACATGATACAAGAGGTGCACAAACTGACATGAGTAGACACAAATGCTGACTCACCTATGGACTTGACATTTCGGGAAAGATTCACTGCAAAACACACGAATCCATGATTTCGCAGCGCTGTTAGTTATAATTTTTAATGATGCGCTGCGGAACTGCCTAATCATGACGCGCTGCAAAATGGACAAATAAGACTGCGGTGCGAAATCACTAAAAGACACGGTGACTTGGCATAGACAAGACATGACTATGGAATAATGATGGGTGGAGGAGAACCAATAGGAGTGGAGTATGATCTAAGTTAAAAACCTTTAAAGCTCCAAATCCTAAGTGATAAAAGTAAAATGAAACCAACTTTAACGCAGACCTTTGTCATCAAACTAGGATAGTCAATTAAATGCATCAAACTTTTAGTTCTAAGTGATAACACACCCAATCGCCCCCATGCCATATTCCAAGCATGAATGTGGGCCTCATAATAAAAAATATATTAGGGCTTCCCAAGGCTACACCACGTCACTGTCATCAATAGAAGCAAGCTTTACCACAATCCCCACCAGATCACTAGG
Organism: Pinus taeda; assembly: GCA_000404065.3. NCBI lineage: Eukaryota > Viridiplantae > Streptophyta > Pinopsida > Pinales > Pinaceae > Pinus > Pinus taeda. Next base: position 75,081 of record APFE031292090.1, read on the forward strand.
CCTTAATCAAGCATGGATGCCACCAGATTTCTCCACTTACATAGTGAGGAATTTTCCTATCTCCTAGTCTTCAGGCTTTGCCCTGACATTCTACCATACAATGGTCGAGGATCCCTAGGCCTAATAGAGACTCCACCCTCTAGCTTTTACAGTACATCTTGCCATTCACTAGCCAAGGATTCCTAGGCCTGACCTAGGGCACCCACATCTAAAATTTACTATATATATCACCTTTCACTGGTTGAGGATTCCTAAGCCCACCAAGGTAACACAAAATTCAGATTTACCACAACCCACAGTCTAGTTTAGGGGTTACTAGGCCAACGATTTACCATAATCCACAATCTAATTTATGGATCACTAGGCCATGTGTTCTTTCTTTCAGAGACCACTTTGATCAGTTTTGAATCCATCCGGCAATCCAGCTCAACCAAAACATGAGAACGCATCACACCATGGCTATCTAGAAATGGCAAGGAAAGGCTAAAGAACATTGTCACACCTAGAAAAACCCATGTCAATGACAACTATAGAACTAAGAACACATATGCATAACCATGTATGCCAAACTAGTAAGAAAATCATACATGCAACTTGATACAACTTGCAAATAATCCTGTTGTAGCCGCTTGATCCTACTGTTGCTTGCTTGATCTTTGATTCATCTTGACCTCTTTTCTTTTCTGATCCAATGTTAAAATTCTCCAAGAAAAGTCTAAGTTTCCAAGAGTATGAGAGAGAGAGAGAGAGAGAGCTCCAAAATTGAACTGACAAATGACCATGAACTAATCCTCAGAAACCTTTTTATTAATGAGACCTATATTTTCTTCAATTTTCCATTATTTCCCTTCATTTTCCTCCTCACATGCAACCTATGACCTTTCACCTTCCTTTTCTCCCAATTTCTTTTATTTCCATAAATAAAATTTCAATTAATACCTCACGCCTTTTCAAATCCTCTGCCATTTCCATTGCCATTTTCCTTTAGCCATAATAACTGAAATGAACACCCACTAGGATGTTTTTCCCACCACTCAGCTTAGCATGCATGTCCGATGACCTTGGTCTTATAAATTTTTTTACATGAATTTTTGACAATGGTTGTTATAAAACCCTCCCGCTTGGGGGAACACTGTCCTCAGTGTTCAATGAAACCTACAACCATCAAGACCACTGCAAAGAAAAACATACTTCCCATAGATATTTATAATACAACTTATTACAATATTTACAATGACGATTGCTAAAACATGACAAACATGCCATTTACTGGAGCTTTATAACATAGCTCATTACGGTAACTACAATAACCACAAACCTTATGCACATTTTCTTCAACCAGAAAAAATCATACTCTCTATGGAGCTCTATAAATCCAACTGGATATACTATTTACAATAATATACACATATGCACATTTTCTTTAACAATCAAATAAAATCATACAATGCTTGCATCAATCAAAAAGGGAATCTAGAGGCTCACACATCCACCCTGAAAAGTAGTACAAGGATTCACCTACTTCCTAGGAAGTCCATAATCCAGTAGTAGAGCCAAAGCTACATCCAATATCAAGCACTACAATCCTGTTCCACTTGTCCTCTCAGCGAATAATTACCAACTGATTATTCTAGGGCTCACTCTCACTGTGCATCTGATTCCATTTGGCAATGATAATGACAAATTAATGCATTCCCCAGTCTTCCCTTCTCTTCTACATAGTCCCTCGGGAAACTTGGTCACCCCCTTCTATGTAGTGACTCACCTTCCAAGATCCCTCACTTCCCCTTTCCCAGGTGATCCATCTCTTGGCAAGGATTCCTGGCATCATAATTTTAAACAACCGAGGTATATACCTACCTGAAAACCATCATATTGATCATAACATGCTTATGGAAATAAATGGACACTATTGGGTATGAGTGTCCCTGATGCAGGGTTACCCCCACACATACCCACAGTATGCATAAAAATGCATAAATACATTGTTCCAGGTGCTTGACCTTCAAAGGAGAAAAAACTTCAAACCATAAATGGTTAAGGCCCTTTTATCATGGTTCCTTTATATCGGAACCCAATCACCCCGCCAAAATCTCCTGTAGGGACTATATCAACCCTCAAGCCTTCATCTAAGACTTTGATTAAAGTCTTTTCATTAATCTTCTTATCGGGACTTTTAAACCCTTATAAACCTTCATATGACCCATACATATATACTTTCCCTTTCAAACCCTTGGTTAATATATGTTTCTCGCATGAAATACTCTATCAGCACTATTTCCTTCTAAACCCCTTTTATAAAGGAATTATATGCATAACACACCTTTTTCGCCTTTCATATAGCCTCTGCATGCTTTCCAAGGATTGCCTTTATTGCAATCATAATCAGGTTCTACACTATCGGGAAGTCTTTACTCCATAAAATGGAATAAGACTATCACAATCGCTATCGGTAGTTCCTATGGAATGAAGCATAGCATAACGATCCTTTTGATGCGATAAAACGTGGAGTTATCGGCAATCGCAATTAGTGATTCCAATACTCCCTTGCTAATCTCCTCCTATTGAAGACTTGTGATGCAATAAGCTCGCGGACCCGATAGGTGATAGAAACCTCCCTCATAATATTTCAGATCCGAATGTCACACTTCGGACTTCGGCACTTCAAAGGGATAGTCCCTCTCCGCTCAAACACTACGATGTGATATTGGTTGTGGACCCGATAAGGGTATCGACCATACTTAATAGGATTTCAAGTCCGGAACTCGATTCCAACTATGTTTTTCATAGGTCTGCTGTGTAAACTAGAGTTTCTACTTGCAGAACTTAATCAATACATAAATTTAAAAAACCCCGCTGAACCACTGCGATTCCACCTGGGCCATTGGTCTTCGAGATCTAACGGTGCCTGTGCATCAGTTCTTCAATTCCTCGACAATTATTTTTTACTTAGAATTTATGCTTTTCTCTCAGTGTTCTTCTGTGATTTGGATTTTCATCAAGGTTTCGATTTCCACCTCTGCTGCTCCACTTCTCTAACCTTAACTTCACTCCTCCTCTCTAGAGCTTCACTCTACTTCTTCAATTGGATTCAAAGATCCTTTTTCGCTGAATCACTTTGCTCTCTCTACGCGTCGTATAGAACTCTGTCTGTGACCTGTTACAGAACCTATGAGTTCATACCATAATCAGTCATAAAATACTCAATTCACACACTCTGACACAGTCGGGAATAAAACTCTGTATATATATATGTAAAAACAAAGCTTACATATGAGATTTCTCTGTCTCGCACAGGCTTGTTCTTCAATATAAGTGGCCTCTATCTTTGACTCTGCCCGTAGGCTTACATATATGCCAGGAAGTTCTGTTGAACTAATCCTGGTTCGTTTCCTATATATACTGAACCGACTCCTAAATCCTCTGTCCACTATGTCCACTTCTAATCTCCTATTCAATTCCTAATGTCTCTCCTTAGTTCCTCGAATCATGGGATTGTTTAAGAGTTATATTTGAGTTTTAACTCTTATGTCATTACTCCCACTCATGTCCTCCTTATTTGAGAGCATTTACAAGATATCTCACACATCTAATTTGATTCCTATTTTAATCACTCAAAGCCTAATATTACATCAATTTATCACTTAGGAATCCAACTTCCTAAAAATGCATGACCCCCTATGTCTACTTAATTACAATTATTTTCTCTTGGGTGAATGCTCCTGCATTAGACTCTGAAAGTAGAAAATATTCATGATCTCCTGATCATGTGTCTTCTGATCTTTCTCCTCCTAGATCCCACACTTTGTTTTGTAACTATCCACATGCTTTGTTCCTTTGTTGCTGCTGCACTTTTGTTGTCTTTTGCTCCATTTTCTTCTTCTTGTCAATCAGGTTCAAACTATGATTGATCTTGCTTCCTACTACTACCATTTTCCTCCATTTGAACTGCTTCATCATCATCTGCCACATCTCTTCAATCTCTTTTTCCAATGCATCCTTGGACTGCTCCATATTCTGCTTCTCACTTCTTCCTATTTCTCTTTGCTTCATGTTGCTGTTGCTTTCCACTAATTCTTCAAACTGCTGTTGGTTTCCTTTACTTACTACCTCCCTGTCATCATTACCCTCTTTCATGATTGAATCACGACTGTTCAACACTCTCTCCAACAATTTAACATCTTTGTTCCATGGATTAAATTCTTCCATAGACTCTTCTTCTTTTAGCTTTATTTGGCTGTTCACTTGTGCCAAATCTCCTCCAGCAATTGCAACAAAACCTGTATTCACAAAACACTTGTTAAAATAAAAAACATAAGGTTGCTATGCCTTATTTTCCTGTGGAAACAATTCAGTTTGCTGCTTTGTTTTTTTCTCCTCTGTGAGCACATCAGTATGCTAATTTGAATTCTCGAAAGAATTCATGAGACTGTCCATTAGTTTGTCTTCCACACCATCTGTCCTAATGATGTCTTCATGTCCTTGTTCACTATAGTGAACTCCTTCTTTTGCAATGTCAATCTGCTGAACTTTCATTATCACCTCCTTTTCCTTATGACTGTAATTCATGACAATTCTTTTCTTTTCCCTTTTTAGCAGTCTATCTTGAGCATCTATCCTCTATTTTTCCAACTCCCTTCTTTGAAAATCTAATTTTGTATATAAATCAATAACTTCAATTGGAGTAGATTTTGGAAATTTTACACAATTCTCCATACCTTCCTTTGTTATGGATAGATCATCAAATGTCATTTTCCCCTTTGCTAAGTCTTTTGCATAGACTTCTTCTTCCTTAACATCTTTCAGTAGATGTTCTTCTTCTTTAGTACATTTTGCCTTGTTGTCTCTCTGTAACTCTCCTCCCAGAGTTATCCTTGTCTCATCATCTCTTCTAAAGATATCTTCAAAAGGCTGCATTTCTCCTGCAATATCTGCCATCATATACAAACTATCGGTTTTATAAACATAAGTGTTATAAACATACTTGGGCACTGCAACCCCAATCATATATGTCCATAAACCAAGGGCTTCTAAACCCCTAAAAGTGTTGTTTCATACCCTAAAGGAATAAGGCTAGCTGATTACATCATTTCCCAGAAGTTCTCCTTGAAAAACTACTCAGAACTAGTCAAAACTGGACCATCTCACCTGTTCCATGGTCAAGGTGCGATGCATCTCACCTATTGCACACGGGGGGTGTGATGGGCGAGAGTAGACAAATGGAAGAGGCAGTTTGCTAGGTGGAAACCTAGAGAATCTTCTTGAAACTGCTCATATGACACTTGCCTCTCTGAATTCACCCAGGGATGAGTAAGAGATCATGAAATCTCTAAGTGGAACCAAGAACTATCAGTGAAATGACACTAATCAAAATCCCAGAAGTTGACTCACCCCCCATGCAAATATCTATTTATGGATCCCTCATCCTAGAGATCCAGAGGCTGGAATTTTGTATTTTTGTAAGGAAGTGTTGTTGGTTTCTCTGTGAAACATTGTAGTGTTGGGTGATCTAGCTTTTAATGAGGTGAAGAGGGCTTTCATGTAGGGAGGATGGTGCTGGGTCAGACCGCTGGGTTGTAATCCTCTCTTCTACTACTTTTATCAATAAAGCTATTTGAGTTTTCCTCCATATTCTTGTATATTTCTGAATCTTGTATTGGTGTATGCATTTGTATGGTTCATATACATCTGATCGTATATTGTTTATGGTTATAGATCTCTACGCGTAGATGCTATTATGCTGCTTTGACTCTACAGGTGTTCTTTGAAGTGGGACAAGTGAGAAAAGAGTGGCGAAGCTTTGTTAAATGGGGGAGGAAACAAGCAAGGAGCGAAGCGAAAGACTAAGGTTGGTACTCTCTGCTTCTCTCTCATCTATTTCTCATAAAGGAAAACACAAGTAACTTTAGTTTGTTTGTTTCTAAGATAGCTACCCGTCTTAGTGGGACTAGCAGCTCTGAATGGACACTAGTTTTTCCAATAACAAAATGGTGACTCCACTAGGGAATGAATAGTTTGATTGTTAGTTACTGTTGTTTTCTTTATAAACTACAGACGGAGCCTGAAGTTAAGCCAACTAGCCTTTAAACTGTTTTTGCTATGCAACTGCAAAGTAGATCAATGTTGCTTCAGTCAATCTTCAGGTTAGTTTATGAACTGAACATCTGACTTGCAAACATCCTAAGTTCCCTGGTGGTAGTTCAAATAACCTCATTAGATCAGCCCCTATACTTTGTGTTTACTGTCTATCATTAGCTCTGCCTAAATCCCTGAACTTAGCTGCAAACTGTGAGTGAAAACCGAGCTCAGTCCCGTCCCTGGACCAGCGCACTATCTCTCATTGGCAACCTGGATACATCGCACCTCCCGTGTGTTGTAGGTGAGATGCATCCCTGTTTCCCTATGTTACATGTGTGATGATTGAATGAGACTGTTTCTGCCTCCAGATTTTGGTTTTTTCTTCATTGTTTTCAGCTCTATTTAGTACTTTTGCTGTCTATGATCAGTATATCACTGTTGAAACCTTCTTCCTTTGCATTATTCAGCCTTCATTGATAAGGAATTGTGAATGTTTTTTATGTATTTTTCAACATTTATAGTCCTCCTTTGCAGAAAATAGCTTAATTGAACTATTGTCTTTTGATTTGAAAGTGTCGCAAGTATCATTTTCAGTCAAAGAAAAGAGTGTCATGAAGTCTTCCTCTTTTAGATAGTCGATTACACTTTTCTATTGTATTTGATTCGAATCATCAATTCTTTGAAGTGTCGAAAGAAGTTTTCAAGTCCAAATTGAAAGTGTCATCTTAGTCTTCCTTTCATTTTTGACAAGAAATTGCTAAAGTGTCGCTTTGAGAAAAGATAGTTCAGATCTGTACTTAGTTTTCTTTTTGTCATTCTCACATTAAGGAAACTGAAAAAAAAAAACATGCATGTACATTTGCATTTAGACTACATGCGGAAATTGATTTAGGATATTGCATCTTAGTGTGTGCTCTCTGCTCTATGTTGAAAGAATTTTACTTCTCTTTCCTTATTAGCTAGGATTTTCATTGCAAAAAGAAAGTAAACGACTGTTTATCATCTTAGATTGCATATTTAGGAATTGTATATCTACATCACGTGGTGAACCTTAAAGGCAAACTTCTTAAGAAATATCAACTGTAAAATAAACCTCAATGAACATAAAAACACTTTGGAACCTAACTCACAACATCTAGAAGTCTAGACTAGAGACGTATTCCTGCGTTGTAAAGCCTGGTAACTATCGTTTTCATCGTAGCTTGGGTGATTCCTCTCCTTGATATGACAAGTTCCATCTTGTGCTCCCACGTAACGTCGAGTATATATTGGGAGACCACAATAGGCTATCTCCTTTATCCTTAGGAAGCCATGTCTGCCGCCCTATCGATCATAATGCACTAAACACAACATTCGGGAAGATTAACTGCGGTACATAAAAAGTATTCTGTAGTTTTGTGATTGGTTTGGTAATCCCTTTCTATATATTTCTAGAGTAGTCACTTTTGTTCCTTTTCAGACTCCTTAAAAGAAAAGGTCCATCTGAGCATTGTCACTTCATGCTCATTAAAAATCGAAGGCGACTAGAGTCATCTTTGGCTTTTTCTCGACTCTTTAAAATTGAAAAAGCAAGTTGTGTCAAAGTGTCATAAAATTTATTTTAATCAGAATAACATCACTATTCCCTCGTTGGTCTGACGTTGAGAAAATGGAGTCCACCAATCAAGGATTTCCCCTTGGGGGAATCCTAGTCCTTTCTCTTCTTGGGGAGATGTTGGTGCTCCACATATGGCTACATTGTCCCTTCCAAGACTCACAATTGGCTTGCCAATATGGCTTTTCTCGACCTTTGTCGTTCAAAACACCATAATTCCTCAGCAATCAAATCAGCAACCAGATGATACTGAAGTCTCTCCCCTTAGCTTCTACTTCGTTTGTTTCTCCCTCTCCTTCTTCCTCTTCGCTTGGTGAAGCTAGTAACGCTAAAAACCAAGTAACTGAGAAGAAGAAGAAATGGAAGGAGAAGAAGAAGAAGAAGCCAATGGCGAAAGGGGGCAACCATGAATCATCTGGTGAAAATCCACACACTGCACCATTCAATCCTCAATCTCCATGTGTTATTTGCAAAGGAGACCACTATCATCGGGATTGTCATTGCATCCCGCGAATCTTAAGGGACTGGTCTCCCCACTTGCACAATCTGGTGTCTTCAACCTCTGACGATCATGTTGAGAGCACACCATCAACTAGTGAAAATGAAGTTAATGGATAGAAAGGAAGATCTAAATTTCCTTGTAGATTGTGTGAAGGCAATCATGCCCTCCACCGTTGTCCGTTCTTGGACGAAGCTAAAAGAGTCTTGGATAACCATCCTACTTCACTGCAGTGACTTCCTCCTGGATACAAAAAACTCTTTCTGAGTCCATCACTAGTTTAAAATCCGACTGACACACCTTTGTTGTCGGTCGAAGCACCTATCATTGAAGATAAACCCTCTGAGTCCGCACTGGACCAATGTCAACAGGTCGAGATGGCAGTCGACCTAGTCTTGTCTTCAGAAGGTCCACCTTCAGATGATACAGTCACGAAAGAGAATGAGAATGACACCATTCAAATTCTTTTTGTTAACACAAAATTCAATGAACATAGGGGCAATCTACCCGTTCCTTTACCGTAGGAAGGAAGTTCATCAGAGATTCATCCGACTGTTTATTCGGACCCTCCTCCAAGTAATATAGTCGTTTCCTTTGATTGGAATCTACTAGGGAGACCCCGCCTACCATGTAATGTACCATTCCAAATCATAGTACAAGCTTACAGAATGATCATGGCTGGTACTATCATAGATAAAGGGGCTTCCATGAGCAGGGAAAATTTTAAGAACCCCGCTAAATTTACATGTATAATAAATGGGCGAATCTCCATGGTATATAGGAAAAATGGAAGGCGATTTTATCAATAATATGATATGTATATATAATTTTTTGGCAAATCTCTCACCAAGCATGGCGAATATTTTACTCAATTATAAAATCTTGTAAGATCTTGGCGAGTCTTTCACTAAATAATAAAACTTTGTAAAGTCCTAGTGAATCTTAGCATTATGAACTCTTAGAGAATTTTTTGAAAAAGTATAAAACCATATATGACAAGAGCCACATGGTGGAAATATCACTATTTTTTTTCACATTTCCACGACATAGAACTTGTTTATAAAATTATAAAAAAGCCAACCAAGTCCTTATAATATGTAGGTAAGCTTATAACAGAGTCTGACACCTCTACTATGCTTGTCTTCATTCAAGTGTCATAGCTGCTATACTTAACACTGTGAATCACAACTCTCTCAGAACTCAACTCTATAGTGT
>APFE031292090.1:89297-119951 GCA_000404065.3 Pinus taeda
ACCAAGGGCTTCTAAACCCCTAAAAGTGTTGTTTCATACCCTAAAGGAATAAGGTCAGCTGATTACATCATTTCCCAGAAGTTCTCCCTGAAAAACTACTCAGAACTGGTCAAAACTAGACCATCTTACCTCTTCCATGGTTAAGGTGTGATGCATCTCACCTATTGCACACGGGGGGTGTGATGCATACTGAAAAGCCCTTCTATATGGTGTGATGGGCGAGAATAGACAAATGGTAGAGGTAGTTTGCTAGGTGGAAACCCAGAGAATCTTCTAGAAACTGCTCATATGACACTAATCAAAATCCTAGAAGCTGACTCACCCCCCTGCAAATATCTATATATGGATCCCTCATCCTAGAGATCCAGAGGCTGGAATTTTTTATTTTTGTAAGGAAGTGCTGTTGGCTTCTCTGTGAAACATTGTAGTGTTGGGTGATCTAGATTTTCATGAGGTGAAGAGGGATTTCATGCTAGGAGGATGGCGTTGGGTCAAACTGCTGGTTTGTAATCCTCTCTTCTACTATTTTTATCAATAAAGCTATTTGAGTTTTCCTCCATATTATTGTATATTTATGAATCTTGTATTGGTGTATGAATTTGTATGGTTAATATACATCTGATCCTATATTTTTTATAGTTATAGATCTCTATGCTTTGATGGTATTATGCTGCTTTGACTCTACAAGTGTTCTTTGAAGTGGGACAAGTGAGGAAAGAGTGGCGAAGCTCTGTCAAAGGTGGGAGGAAACAAGCAAGGAGAGAAGAGAAAGACTGAGGTTGGTACTCTCTACTTCTCTATCATCTATCTCTCATAAAGGAAAACACAAGTAACTTTAGTTAGTTTGTTTCTAAGATAGCTACCTGTCTTAGTGGGACTAGCAGCTCTGAATGGACACTAGTTTTCCCGATAACAATAAGACCCTGTGGTCTCACTTGATGCTTCAACCATCATATCTCCTTGTTGTTCTAAATCTTTCATATGATTCAGAAATTATTCGATGGTCTCTTCTTCAATCTCCTCAAGCCCTTCACTTGGTTGCTTGATATCCTTCTCCAACTGTATATGAGACCTATCTATCTCATCTTCTTTCAAAAGATAGTTTATATTCTGCTTGTCTTCCTTCTTTATGACAATATCAACAAATTGTCCTTCTTTACATGTTTCACCTGCATACATACACAAATTGTCAGCTTTAAAACCATGTGACCCTTTGGCTTCACTTGAAGGTTCAGTTTTCAAGTCTTCATCTTCATTCTCTCCCAGAATTTCTCCTTGTTCTAGTTCACAAATGGACTCTTCCATTCCTAATTCAAATTCCTTGAATTTTCCCATCAGCCACTTCACTTTCTTTTTTTGTAGCCTTCTTTGTATCTCATGCCACTTTACTAGCTTCTTTCTCAAGACCTAACCTTATCTCTAGCTTTCCTCAAGTATTCTCCTTAATGCATCAAGTTATTATTTTAACTTAGAAATCTCTTTTTCAATCTCCTCTTGACTCATCCTCTTGCCATTTGCCTTGGAATCCTCTTTCCTCATCATTCTTCTGTTGTGGCTTCTCTCTGAACCTTTGCTATGACTATCAGTAGTCATCTTCTTCTCCTCTTTCTTCATGAGCTCCTCTGCAACAAGTCTTTGCAATAGCTAGTCCTCCTTGTTGCAATCTTACCTCACTACGCTTTCCTCACTCAGTCTTTTGGTAAGCATAGGTCCTCTATTTGGAACCTCCTCTTGAGTAACACCTTTGCTCCTTCTAGGCTTCTGCAATCTTTCACTCTCTCTTGAGAACACTTCAACCGTCCTCTCTGTACAATCTCTTGTTGGATTTCTCAGGTTTACTGCCACTTTTCCTTTAGAGTATTCTCCTTACTCTCTATCTTCAAGAACACGTATGGTTCTCCTCTCATAGATTCTCTTATTGTTCTTTTCTGAGATGCTTCATCTGCAACCACAATCTTCAATTTTAATTTGAAACAAAACACACTATCTTACCTCCAAGATCTATGTATAACCTTGTTTCACCATTCTTCTTCACTTTGAGTGGATTGTCCTATGTTTTGTCTCCAAGTCCTCTTTCCTTCAGAACTTGCATTAAGCAATCTTGCTTCTCTTTTCTTCAAGGAATCCTCTGTTCCTGTCTACTCCAAGCCTCTGTTGGAACTACTACAGTCTCCCAAGAGCTTCAAAAGTTCCCTTACAATCTTCTGTGTATTCTCTATCATTCATCAATTAACTTATGCACCTGGTCTTCTTCTGTGCAAACTCCCTTTCGCAGAAATCTTTCCCCACTATGATTTCAATTTCCTCTGATTACAAATCTGCTCTGATACCACTAATGATGCATGCTTACCCCTGCACATACCCACAGTATGCATAAAAATGCATAAATACATTGTCCCGGGTGTTTGACTCTTCAAAGGAGTCAAAACTTCAAACCATAAATGGTTAAAGCCCGTTTATCACGGTTCCTTTATATCAGAACCTAATCACCTCGCCAAAATCTCCTATCAGGACTATATCAACCCTCGAGCCTTTATGTAAGACTTTGATTAAATTCTTTTCATTAATATTGATATCGGGACTTTTAAACACTTCTAAACCTTCATATGACCACATATATATATATATATATATTATCTATATATATATAATATACTATTATATTATATATATATATATATATAATATATATATATATATTATATATATAAATATATATATATATTATATATATATATATATATATAATATATATACACTTTCCCCTTCAAACCCTTGGTTAATATATGTTTCTCATATGAAATGCTCTATCAGTGTTATTTCCTTCTAAACCCCTTTTATAAACAAATTATATGCATAACAAACCTTTTTCACCTTTCGCACAACCTCTGCACACTTTCCAAGGATTTCCTTTATCACAATCGTAATCGAGTTCTACACTATCGGCAGGTCTTTACTCCATAAAATGGAATAACACTATCATAATCGCTATCGGCAATTCCTATGGAATGGAACATAGCATAACGATCCTTCCGATGTGATAACACATTGAGTTATCGACAATCAGAATTGGTGATTCCAATACTCCCTCACTAAGATCTTCCTGTTGAAGACTTGTGATGCGATAAGCCCATGGACCCAATAGGTGATAGAAACCTCCCCTATAATATTTCAGATCCGAACGTCGCACTTCGGACTTTGGCACTTCAAAGGGCTAGTCCCTCTCCACTCAAAAATTGCGATGTGATACTGGTTGCAGACCTGATAAGGGTATAGGCCATACTTAATACGATTTCAAGTCCAGAACTCGATTCCAACTAAGTTTTTCATGGGTTTCCAGTGTAAACAAGAGTTTCCACCTGTGGAACTTAATCAATACATAATTGAAAACCCTCGCTGAACCACTGTGATTCCACCTGGCCATTGGTCTTCGAGATCTAACGGTGCCTGTGCATTAGTTCTTCAATTCCTCTGCAATTTTGTTTTACATAGAATTTACGCTTTTCCCTCAGTGTTCTTCAATGATTTGGATTTTCATCAAGGTTTCGCTTTTTTCCTCTGTTGCTCCACTTCTCTGAGCTTAACTTCATTCCTCCTCTCCAGAGCTTCAATCTAATTCTTCAATTGGATTCAAAGATCCTTTTTTGATTCCTCTGAATCACTCTGCTCTCTCTACGCATCCTATAGAACTCTGTCTATGACTTGTTATCGAACCTACGAGTTCATACCATAATCAGTCATAAAATACTTGATTCACACACTTTGACACAATCAGGAATAAAACTTTGTATATATATATATTATATATATATATATATATATATATATATATATATATTATATATATATATAAGAACGAAGTTTAGATCTGAGACATCTCTATCTCGCACAGGCCTGTTCTTCAATATTAGTGGCCTCTATCTTTGACTCTGCCCGTAGGCTTACATATATGCTAGGAAGTTCTATTGAACTAATCCTAGTTTGTTTCCTCTATCTACTAAACTGACTCCTAAATCCTGTGTCCACTATGTCCACTTCTAATCTCCTATTTAATTTGTAAGAGCTCTCCTTAGTTCCTCGAATCATGAGACTGCTTAAGAGTTATATTTGATTTTGAGCTCTTTTTTCATTACTCCCACTCATGCCCTCCTTATTCGAGAGCATTTACAAGATATCTCACACATCTAATTTGATTCTTATTTTAATCACTCAAAGCCTAATATTACATCAATTTATCACTTGGGAATCCAAATTCCTAAAAATATATGACCCCCTATGTCTACTTAATTACAATGATTTTTTCTTGGGTGAATGCCCCTGCATCAGTCCCACAATAGCGTTGCTCCTAAAGTGCTTTACTAGCACACTGCTGCATGTTTCAATTCCTCTCACTGCTACTGTTGCTAATCCTTGCAGCCAGTTCCAACCACCCAACCAAGAATTTGCATGCTTTCCTGTACCAAGCACATAACTACCATTAGATTCAAAATAAATTGAAATAAATTCACATCATACCTCATTGGTGGCCCATCAATAAAGTACACCTACAATTTTTCTCACTTCTTATCACTACAAATCGAACTAGTTGTTTGATCAAATCATCATGAATAAACATATCACATCCACTAAGATCAAAACATAACCATCATAAATCAAAATCGTGAATCACATGCAATCATCATACACCATAATGATGGATCACATGTAACCATCATAAATTAGAATCATAGATCACATGCATAACACAACTGAAATAAAATACTGATACTTATCCTTTAATCGATCCTTACTTTTTCCTTTGCTCTTTTTGTACACACACTAGATCGATTTGTTGGAATTATGACACAGGTTTGGCTCTATGACACAGGTGTTGTCCTTGATGGCAACTCACTCAGATGGCAAATCACAGTTCACGCTCCCAAAATGAAAGCAAAAGAGATATACACAGGTTCCTCTTAACAAAGTCGCGTATACACACAGTATTACCGATCAAAAGTCGCGTATGCGTATGCACGCACTTTCATGCATGGAAAAGCATGTACATGTGGGTAAACTTATTTTTTGGTCCATGGTATTTAGTCCTTGGTATTTGGACCTATGGTTTTGGACCATTGTATCTTGTCCGAAATGTTGAACCCAGGTACTGGGTCCATGGTATTGATTCTCTATGGTTTTGGACCATGGTATTGAGTAAGGCCTAAGACTATAAAAGGGGAAGGAGATCATTAGGCAAAGGCATTCACTAAAGTATTGAATATATAATGAACAGAAATATCTAGAATATTGGTGATTGGTTGTGGTGCATGGCTGGATCTGAATCAAGGTGGAACCTGAACGCTAGAAGATGGATAAGTTCTATTGACAAGCCAAGATCTCAAGCCTTGAAGAGAAGTATCTTTGTGTGATTTTGATCTGTTATATTTGGTGCATGACTTGATCTATAAATATGAAAACTTGGATATAACTGATTTCTGAATAATTGAAAAGGGTAAATTATCTTTTATAGATCTGTACGCAGGTTCGGCATAGCAAAGGTGCATATGCATGCTGGTTAGGTAATTAAAAATAGCATGTACATAGGTTGGCCTTAATACATTAGTGTATGCACGCAGGTTATGCATATTGAAGTAGCGTACATTTCATGAAATATGTTCTAGCTAATTCTGTTTATTGCTGCAGTGTTCTGGGTTTAGGATTGGTGTCTGGTTACTGTTATTGTATTCTGGTTACAACATTTGGAGAAGTTTTTGTTTGATCCAGCTTTTGTTTGTACAAAGAAGATTGGTTGATGCAGATATACTTGATGTTTGATTGAAGTTATTCATGGATCCAGTCTGAAAATTTATGAAACGTGGTCCCTGGAAGAAAAGAGAACGTCGTAGCCTTCTGTAGATCAGCACCTACGTACTAGTACCTCAGCTAGTACAAGAGCTAAGGGGGTTGTAGCTCCCTTCTAGGAGAAGTTGGAGAACAAGATAAGGTAGTATCCTTATGCAGGAAGAATCCTGCGTACTGGTATAAGACTGCACCATTACATAAATATTGTAAACAGAAGTTTCTAATTAAAATAAGATAGAGACAAATTGTAGCAAGTGGTTTTCACCCACATTTGGTTTCCACCTTATATCTTGTGTTCTTATGTGTGACTGCCTGTTCTGTTTTACTGTTCCTGGTTACTGTTTATATGGTTTGATGCACAGATTAATGATCAATAGATGAAGCATAATTTAAATTACAAGTCTGCTAGTTATACACTAGTTTCCTTAACTGCAGTTGCATACATACGTGGTTTTTACTAACTGAAGTAGCGTATACAAATCTAATTGTAAAATGAAAAATAATTGACCTGATAATACTGATTCACGCCCCCTCTCAGTATTATTTCCAACATGATTTCCACACCCAACAAGCACCCAATGCCTTCGTTTCTCTTCAATAACATACACATACACAATGTACATCAAAACACGTACATCCACACACATCATACAACATCACCCAATACTTTACCTACACCTAGCATACAACACGACATAATACATGTAATACATAGAGTACAACACAACGAATACACATGTCACAATACCACAACTACACAATGCAGATACATAGTACTGCATGCCCACAACACAACATGTATGACATGCACACAATACCACATGTAGACTAGTACCATATGTATAGCATGTACACACCACCTGCACAACGTGTGCACAACATCACATGTACATGGCACCACCTGCACAACGTGTACAAAACACCAAATGTACACCACACCACTTGTACAACATTTACATAATACCACATGTACACATCACCACATGCACTACATGTACACAACACCACATGTACACAACGCCACATGCATGACATCTATATAGTGAAAACCTGCACACAACACCACATGTACAACATGTACACAACACCACATGTAGAATCATACACACAACACTATATGTACATAGCATCACATGTAAAACATGCAGACAACATCATATGTACATAGCATTGAATATACAACATATACATAATACTATATGTATACAACACCACATATCCAAAATGTGCACAACACCGTATGCACACAACACCACATATCCATCATGCCCATAGTACAATATGTACAAAACATTGCATAACCAACATGTACTATTCATCATTTATACCCAACACTGCATATGAAATATGCACACAACACCATATACACAATAGGCACTCAACACCATAGGTACAATCAATGAATATACAATACAAACAAAATATACAAAATAGTAGCACTGCACATCCAAAACCACATTTTCTCTAGTAATCAAGCTCGCTTCCAACGTGCTTCTACCATCCATGCTTATCCTAGCATGCTGCGGATCACACTATTTTCAATCCGTTGATGTTTCTCTCAACATTACCTGTCCATAACGTAAACATAGGCATAACATAAACACATAATATCTACTCATATCCACATGATACTGAGCTCATAAGTTTGTTGAAGCTACTCTTCCCACATGATTCCCCATAACACCAGGAACATTTTTCATGCCATTCACCTACATAAGAAATCATTCCTCCATAATAATGATCCCTGGAAACCCTGTTAGACACTAACATAGATATCTACATACATACATACATATATATAAACATTAGCATAAAACAATCATGATCCATGATGACCCTCTCAAACACGACATACATACATACATACATACATACATACACACATGTATAAATATAGACATCAACAAACTCATGTTCACAATCTATTTAGCAGATACCATAAGCTTAAGTTTAGGATAACTTCCTTTATCCATTCACAACATTCACAACATTAAGACCAATAGTTCCCAACCTAGCCAAGGCATCTGACGCCTGAAATCCATTTATTGTGTCTTTCATGTTACCTTTCTCATGGATGTGCTACCACTATAGATTTACCAGAATGGAACCAACCAGTCCAACTGATTGTCATATTCTTACCTTTATTTTCCCTTACTCAAGCATTGAGCTTCATATGAGCCTTGTTTGGTATCACACAACTCTCCCCGAGCTCAGTTAACTTCCTCCTTCCCAACCAATTCCTAAGACCCTCAAAACATAAAGGAAAGAACAAGAAACAAACAAGAAGAAAACCATGAGACACTAATAGCAACATGACACCATAAACAAAGTGGCAAGGCCTTACACTAGACATAAAAGAAGCCACAAATCAAGCACAATAAATTACAAAGGACCAAAATCACAAGACTCCCAACAAACACTAGGACTCAATCCCATTGGTTCCCAATGCTTCCATGGGAAATCTCAACACATAACTGTCAGTGCATAAATAAATATACAAAATACCAATTACCTTACCTTGTTATGACAGACACACTTCCTTGTAATTGAGCACATCCATTCCATCTCTCAAGGGACTCCAATTCTCTTGAAATATCCAACTATAACTAGAAACCAATTGTTATACATGTCAAATACATGTTCATAAATGCTAGCACATATCCATGTTATGTCAGACAAAATCAAGGTTGAGAAGACTTCCCGTTTCCATGCAGAGAACTCATTTTGTTGGAACTGTGGCTTCCAAACATTGTTAAATGAATTCTTACCTAATTCCTTCCTTTTACCTTTTTCCTTGTTGTATTTGAGTCTTACTATGTGCTATCACATCACCCAAATATTAGTTATATAAACACATCAACTATTACCTTGTCATGCTAATTCCAAGCATGTTGCCCTGCAATTGTTTACACATGTCAACCACATGTTCCAAGGATCAAAAAATCAAGTCTATTAATTGAAATCAACCTTTTCCAAGACTAATAACCATGCCATAATCAACTAATAGTCAAAATCATAATACTACAACTACCACACACTTACACTCAAGTACATATTAGTTGTCTTAATACATAATGTGTTAGTACAACCATCTTAAAACAAGATCATTTCTTCTTGCAATATTAAAAACACATACTCATGCCATGAAATTAATCAACATTCAAACAACAAATAAATGACATAATAGACACCAAACACTCAAACACCAAATAGATGACAGCCAAACATTCAAGCACCGAGTAAATGACATAAGAAAACTCATACCTTAATGTATCTCAGAGGAGGCTATCTTTTCTACAAAATCAATCTAGATTAGCATGATGCAACTCAAAAACACATAAAATAAAACATAATAAGGTCATGTTATCCATAACAATAGCTAGCTAACATGTTTACATCATAAGATCATAAACAATTGTCATTCATTCATAACAATCACATATGCACAATCATTCTAGATTAGTACAACACAATATCACAAATATGTCGGCTCATACATAAATATCGTAACCATAACCATCTTCATAGGATAATATAGGTTAGCACAATACATATAACATAGAAAACTTAACTACAATTAACATAACCATCATGCATATGATTGCAATGCATGTAACAACAAGTTAGTATCATTCAAGGCTATCCAACTTATATGCATATAACCGCTTTGATTAACTAACATCTATCATACATGTAACGACAACAACCATAGACTCATAGACTTGTACATGACCTTAATTCTTATAACAAGTATTAACCTATATACCTCCATACCTATCATACAAATATGTATGATGATCTTCTCTTGCCCGAAAGTCTAGTGTTGTAACCTCGCTTTGATGATATGCGTCTCTTACATCATCTCAACCAACAAATTAGCATCATAACATACCAATAGCATGATGATGGCAAAAGACCACAAAAATGACCATCACAATGCATCTCTTACCTACTATACATGCATAATCATGACCATGATAATGCATGCAGAACAACATATAGAAGTTGACTAGTATGACAAATCCATATACAACCGACATGCATTCATGATGGCGACATTTAACAACAAAAACAACATCAAAATTTACATGGTGACACAAATGAAACCATGACTAATTCCATGCATACAAAACAAGCACCTAGGCCACAAGAATGAAGAACACATATGCAACCGATATGTATGCATGACCATCTCATACCACCCATCCAGTCCAAGGGGTGAACCATCCTCTCGTACCACTTTGTAAAACCATCCTCCTACACTTACTCAAGTTAACCAATCTGTTGGGCTAAACATGTGACACGAGGCTAATATGATCTTATTCAACTCCCCATGTAAAGTTAAGGAAGTGGAACCAACAAAATACAACAAATATGACCTTCTACACATGTTACAGAACCTTCAGGAGCCAACCAACACTTCCAAGTGACAAACCCCTGAGGTAAATTGATATTTTATTGACATAGAGCCTTATTCGCTCCCATGACATGGGCATCATGTGACTGGGACCCTCCATTCACTCCCATAACAAGGGCATTCCAACAAATGTAGATATTGTTAGCTAGTTTTGAGCCCTGTGATCCTGAATTTTGTGCCACGTTTTCAGGGCAAGGACTTAGGCCACTACCTAGAACTCCATTTAGCTTCTAGAAATGAAAAGTAACACTGAAACAATGATACTAATGCAAATACTTGAACAAGGACTATTGGCATTGTTGTCATTGATGGAAAAGGAACACCAGTGTGAATCTGAATGTTGAGCTTGGGATGCTGAATCAGAATGTTGGCTTATGTTGTTGTATGCATATGATGAGCGAAAATGTTGCTCAAAGGCTGACTTATGTTGAATTCTAGATGGTTTGAAATGAAGAAGGTTGAAAGTTATGTGAAGTGCAAAGGTTATGATAATGAATATGAATGAGGAGCATTGTCAAATGAAACACAAAATATTGAAACAAAAGATGGAAAAATATATGCTTTATCAATAGAAAAATGTATGATACAAATCTGATATGTCTCTTGTAATCATTACTAATTGAGTTTTTTTATATCAGCTCTATTTTATATTGCAAAATTTCTTTCAGAACTAAAAATGAAGGGACAAGTGTATGAGTAGTTTTGGAAGCCCAAGCGACAATGCTGCATTTCATATTCCTACAAAGAATACAAACAACCCATATAGCTTGCTTATAAAACATACAATGTGGAATGGAAAGGAAACCTTTTTGAAAAAAAAATCTGCATAAGAAAGTGGACAAGCAACAAGGAAAAAGATGCAAAATGAAAAGGAGAAGAAGTGCAACAATAGACTTGAGAACATACCTGTAAATGAGGTAACCAACATTTCTAACATGATGTTGTGATTGATATATTTATGTCCCCTTCTATGTTGTAACTTGAAAAGAAACAGGTTGTATCATGTTGAGGTAAGAGCCTCCTGTGGGTTGTAACTTGCAGAAAACTTGTGGGAGTTGGAGTTTCCTTCGAGGTAGGGCCTCTTGTAGCTTAGAGTCTACAAAAATATGACCTAATAAGGAGTAGTATCTTGCCTTCACATCACTTTCAGCCTAAAATTCATTGTTTTCTCCCTTCAGGGTTTCCACTTATATCTAGTTTCTTCATGTGTTTATTATTGTGTGTTGTGTGAATGTTTTGAATTCTTGATAAATAAATCTGCAAAATTCTCTCCCTAAAACCTGCAAAAGTAGTTCAATAATAATTGAGCACAAACATGAATCATTCACTGCATAAGAAGAAGATAAAGTTGAGAGAAAATAAAGAATTTGAATTACTAATTCACACCCCCTTCTTAGTAATTCCTAGTCATAAATATCAATTGGTATTAGAGCCAAGTTCGTTCAGTACCAATCTAACAATTTGAAGGAGGCCCTAAGTCAGTAAAATGGATAGTAAAGAAGGATTCTCAACATATAAGGCCCCTCTATTTACTCGTATAAACTATGCCTTCTGGAAAGTAAGAATGAAAACATATTTAATGACTCTATGAATAGTAGTCTGGGTTGTAGTTGGCTTATGGGGGCCTGACCTAGGTTCAACATTAGTTTTCTAAACAAATCCCTACACTATTGGCCCCTTCAGCATCAGCCCGCAGAGCACGGACTAAAGTCTCATTTGAAGCAGTATGGGGGGATGCTGGAACCAAGTTTCCACACCCTTGAGATGTATGTGATGCCGATTTATTCCAACTATATCTGCCTTCGTGCAGGTTGGTTATCCCTCTGTTCTACCCTTCAGTACCTTTGGAAAATGTTACAATCGACTTTCCCGTAGCCCTAACCAGGGGTTGATCTGCTTTCGCACTGCCAGGGAAGCGAATTGTGATATTTCCCAAACTACGCTAAGTATCTTACTTATCTTCTTAACAAATCTTAGTTAGCTTCACGTAAACAGATGTTCTTACTTGCGTTCACTTAACCAATACAGCTATACACATTCGCGCATCACATAAGTATTAGAAGTGAAATTCATACCCAATATAACAGATGCATAAACAGGAAATAAAGACAAAGAAATTATAGAACACTTCTCTTTATTGATAATTCCATATGATTACAGACTCGACTGGCCTTGCGCACTTAGTTTTAGAGGTTCGCGCACTCAGCTGCAGACTTATAGGCCTCTACACACTCAGTTGCAGAGCCTCTACCTATGGTATGACCAAAACTTAGACTTCCACTCCAAAGATATGACTCAATGCTTTGTCATTGATTAGTTTATAGATTGATGCCTTAACTATTTAGAGCTTCGCTCTATTAATACAATCCCATGGTCCGCGGACCATGGGTATATCTTTTACAACTAACATTACATTATCAAAATAAGGGTGGAAAACCCTATGAATTTTTAACAACTATGCGCTCCGTGACCACAAAATGCGAAGTCTTTACATTAGGATTACAAAATTGGACCAAAATATGGGCTTTAAGCCCCAAAACTACCCTTGGGGGATCTCGCGCCCAAAAGGACCCCAACACAAACATCGTGACTCACCCTCGAGTCACTCTGTAGGTGTAGAGATCTTAGCGTGAAGACCTCCCAGATCTATTTCGATCGCTACAACTTCGGTAGCGCACTAAGCGACTTCCTGCTAAAATTCCTCCATGCGGTGTTCGGTGACCACTGCTACTAAACTGTTGCCTTGAATCCTCTGTTGAGTTTCTTGTAGTTGCACGAGCTTTTCTTCAATGGAGGCTGTAATAGTATAAGCCTCATTGATCCATGGTTGTAAGCGCGCTTTTAAGTTTGCTTCCTTATGCCGAACAGCATCCACCTATTCCTTGAGCGCCTTTGCCTCCTGCATCCTTGCAAGCCTCTATGTAACAGAAACCATCTGTGTGGTCCCTTTTACTTTGTCATACTTCTGTTGTAGCTCGCATGCCTCTGTCTCTAGGTGCTCTACATTCGGGTCCTCTTGCAGGGTGATTAGGACCTTGAATGACTGTTCGAATAGCTGCATGGAGTCTGCCACTACACTATCAACCGTTGTTGTTGCTGCTTTAACATAAGTGATTCATTGTTCCTTGATTTCTATTATGCGATCTGCAGGTTGAGCTCCAACTAAACCCTGGCCATCTCTGCTTTAGCATCGCGTACCCCTATGGCCAATTTGTGGATGTATGCTTCCATTGGTTCTTCTGCTTGAATTTCCAACTCCAGGACCATTCGGCAGGCTTCTTCTACAACTTGAATTATCTTCCTATTCCACTTCACTACCTCGTTGCACTCTAGGCCCAACTGCTTAATGTTGATGCACTGCTCGCTCATCATCTGCAATGTGAGACTCTCCCTGGCTCAAAGTTCTACAGTGACTCCATCTTGTAAGAGCTAGAGCGTCTCTTGAGGGAGCACGGTCCTATTTAATCCGACCCCTTTCAAACTATTGACCGTGGCCCTGTCAGCCTCCTTCTCTGTAGTAAGTGATCCCATCTAGTAGCACTATCATGTTGGTCACCCTTGTGCACAACATCTCTTCGGTAGCTGCAGTGCCGATCGCGAGGCTGGTGCACACTGTGCCAGCCTGTGGAGTGCGTACTGCAATTCCTGCAACTCTATTTTGAGAGCCCCCAGTACTAGCTACTATTGTTCTTCAAATTGTTGGAGGGCCTTCGCGGTGACATCCCTCACCATTACGCGGATGTCATGCAAATCCCCCTTAGTGAGGGTGATTGGGTCGAATGATGTTTTGGATGCCTTGGATTTCTTCCATGGCACTGTCTGCTCTTGTGATCGTGGATGCTTGAGCTAGGTGGACATCATCTATGGGTCCACGCCACCTTGTTCTATGTTTGTCTCTGGTTCGGGCGAAGGTGACTTTTGTCATTCACACTCTTCTTATCCTGTTTTCTGCTTTTCCACTAGCTTCACGATGTCGCGTGTTGCCTAAGCCTTAGCCTCTGCTTCCTCTTTCCTGCACTTCTCTCCTAGTTGTGCCATTCGAAGCTTTGTCTCTTCCTTCTTATCTGTTTCCACCATGGAGCTAGCTGGAGCGCGCCACTCTGGTAGCCAAGACTTAAGGACTGCGAATATTACATTGTCGGTCGCAAGGTATGGTAAATAATGCCACGTCCTCATAGGGTCCTTCCACAACCTGATGAAGACATGGTGGAAATATTCTTTGAACTCTGCAAAGCTCTATAAACTGTTGTACACTGTGGGTGACAACCGCAGCTTGCGATTGATCCCCATCCAGATATTCATCTCCATTAATATCCAAAATATCTAGCTCTCCTTTATCCATTGCATGTCCCTAGTTGCCCACAATGAAGCATACTTCACTGCCTCTAGAAGGTCTTGCGAGACCGACAGGAACTAGCTATCTTCGGGCAACTCACATTCCACCAGTACTATCGGTAATGGGAGCCATGCGTAATGAAATGTTTTGCCCTACTCCTGTGCCTCGCGACAGTTCACAAGGAACTCCTTGCATAGATAGTTTGCCCAGTTGAAATGGACTCCTTCTGCGCATTGGGCCACTAGTGCACCTTCCCTGCCAATATTTATGTCGTGACCTTGACTGCAGGGTTGCTAATGCTGGAGATGGCATACCCTCATTTTTTCTTCTCCAGCTTGAACTTCTTTTTCATTTCTTCCGCATGGGGGCCAACTCACCATATTTTCCCTCTGAAATGTTGCCTAGATCCTCCCCTTAGTAAGGCAGCCATGTAATTCTATTAATCAGATGGTTTGTGATGGGGATGGGCTCCTCCAGCCACAAGCACCCATCATGCACCAGGCAGAGTAGCTGCTTGATGATGAAGACGGTCACTGGGGCACGGTGGTAGTGTAACGCCTATAGCAGGTTTAGCAATCCTACTTCCTCTACACCTTTGATCCATGTGCGTGGCTCCAATTGAATTGTCCCAATAGTCTCGCCGAACCTCTGGTGCATTAGCTCCACAGTCGCTAAATGTGGTAACTTCTCATGATCTGCAAGGTCCCAATCTTCAAATTTCAACACGGGAACACACCCCAAGTGCAGTCCCTCAAAACTAATATCATCTGGGAGCAGCAGATTTTGTAAAGAACTCTTGCTCTCATCTATATCCTTCGATACCTTAGCTTTACCCTTACATGGAGGAACATATTCTGGCAACCTAGTGATAGGGTATTCTGGCAACCTGGTGATAGGGTCCGCACCCTAGGTTTCGACTTCCATCTCTACATCCTCCTCCTCCACCAAGATCTCTTCAAATTCTTCCTCCTCGGCCTCCAGATTAATGGCCTTCCCCTTTTCCAACAATGTGAGCTTGGTCCTCAGTTGATTTCTGTGCAAGATGCGCACCAGGATCATGGTCTACTTATCCTTCTTAGGTCTCGGTGTTTGCGGTGATTTAGGGACCTCAACGATTATTCTGGCGCTCTTTGGGGCTTCTACTTCCACAATTTCCTCCGTGACTTCCGTGGGTGTCGACATCATTCTAGTTAGGAGGTCGTGCATCTCCTTAGGCAATGTTTCAAACACTGAACTTGCTCTCAAAGCCTAAAAGTTTGGAAGGTCCATACACAGTTGATAGCGTAATAGCTTAGTTCTCAAAATGCCAAGTGTTTTTCGCTGGACAACCATTTGTAATTTATATGGCCTTTTGAATTTGAATTTGACTGTTCCCCCCACAGTCAGTCCATTAATGCTAGATTTGCGGCAGATTTTCAAAAATCTAACCCATAAGGTTCGCCTTAAACACCTACTGCCTACTCCGTTTGGCCTGAAACCAACCATCATATCGTGAATAGCGACTGTAACGGTCACTTTTTGGTAGACCTGCATGCTAGCGCAGCTGTCTTCATATTATCGCAGACCCTGTGACACTTTACTGCTTCGTGCAGTCTTGACATTGCGCAGCTCCCTGGAAGTGTAGTTTATAGTCCCGTGGCTCCTTTCAGCTACCTGGAGTGCTAAGACTGTGCTTCGGTTAGCTAGTCAGATGGTTGAGCCACCTGTGTATGGCTTTAAACAACTTCCATTCACTTTTCGTGGGATGGGCTCTCCATTTAACTTAACCAATTGTACCACACCACCATTGGTAATCTCGTTAATAACATATGGCCTCAGCCAATCCATTCTGAGTTTCCATGGAAATTTATCAAACTTACTGTCATATAATAGCACCAAGTAATTCACCTTGAAGGTGCGCAACTTAATATGTCGGTTGTGCCATGCCTTTTCACGCTACTTTTGGACATGATGGTGAAATCCAACCAAAACTCTCTCTTCTTCGAGCACATCCAATTGCGTGAGCCTCTCTTCCAGAGCTTCATGATCCGTCATATCTGTGAGCACTACTATGCACAGAATATGCACGATATATTTTATAGGCATTATGACTTCAACCCTCTAGACCAGCTTAAAGGGTGTCTGTCCTATTAACTTATTACACATTGTCTGATAAGCCCACAATATTGTAGGTATGTCCAGGTCCCAATCGCTTCACTGAGCATTACATACATTTGTCAGCGCAGTCTCCAGTACTTTGTTGAATGCTTCCACTATTCCGTTAGCCTGTGGGTGATAAGGTGTGCTCTTTTGATGGTACACTTGAAATTATTCCATCAGTGCGCTGATCGTCTCACTCAGAATTTGTGTACCACGATCACCCATCAAGATCTTTGGAAAGCTAAATTGCATCAGTACATGCTCAAATAGAAACTTTATGGTAGTCACACCTGTGTAGTCCTTCATTGGCTACGCTTCTACCCAACGAGTCAAGTACTTCGTCGCAATGATAATATACCTCATACCTATCTTTCCTTGGGGCTGAATTGGTCCTACAAAATCTATTGCCCACTTCATCAAGGGTTGCAATGTCATTTGTGGATTCAAAGGCATTTCATCCCTCCACGATGGCCTACCTGTTCTCTGACATGCATCGCACACCTTGCAATATTCTTTGGAATCCTAATGAAGGGTTGGCCACCACAACCCTGTGCGTAGAATCTTCTGTGCGGTTGCTCTCCCTACATAATGTCCTCCCGTGGCACCCCCATAAGCGTCTGCGAGGATGCTGCTTCATTCGAAATCAGGTACATACCTTCGTAGTATTTCATCATTCCCCATCTTGTATAGATGCCCAACAATGACAGAGAAATCTGTCGTACGCACCACTAATTCCTTATTTTGTTGGATAGAGTATCCTTCTGGCACAGTTCCTGTTGTTAGGAAATGTATTATGTCCCCAAAATGTCCATCCGTGATGCGCATAGCAAAAAGCTGCGTCAGGTAATCCATCAACAAAAAAAGTATGTTCCTCCCCATTCTCAATGGGCGGTAGGTGATCTGGTCCTACGTTCAATCATCTAGGCTTCACAATAACTTCCAGAAGACCACTAATTGATAAACAAAAAACATTATAAATTCTAAATAACAATAAAAATAAAACTAACAAAAATAAACTTATATTAGTAAATAGGGAGTAATAAATATAATAAATAAACCTTTTTAACAATATAGGTATATATAAATAAAAACATTATTAATATTAGGGTAGCACAAGCATCAAATAAAAATAAAAAGAAATATCAATTAGAATTAATAATAATAATAAATATATATGAAAGAAATATCATAGTAAAATATCATAAAGAACAAAATATATATCGTGTAACTATTATGCTAATTGAATATAATAAATATGAGCTTAAAAGTATTAAAGATTTAGAATAATAACATCTAGAAGACCATTAATTGATAAACAAAAAACATTATAAATTCTAAATAACAATAAAAATAATACTAACAAAAATAATTTAAATCAGCAAATAGGTAGTAATAAATATTAATTTTAAGAAGATATAATAAATAAACCATTATAACAATATTTATAGAACTTCATTTAAAACAACTATGAATAACAACATTAGCATCTAAAGTACTAACAAAAAACAATAACTAATAAGCAATAATTGAATAATAATTAACAAGCATAATCAATAATTAAGCACAAACAGCAAAGCAATAAGTTCTAAGCATAAACAATAATTAATAAACATCAATTTAATAATAACTCATAATAATAAAATAAGACAAATTATTATATACTAAAATTAATATAAAATTAATGTAACTATGGAAATGATTAAATTAATTATATAAACATAATAACTTAATGACAATAATAATAATCAAATATTAATGGGCAAACAAAGAGTCGGCCAATTGTCTTCTCATCCTGTCATTTTCATATTTATTCCTACCATTCGCTTCTTTTCTCCTCACAAATTTGTCCTGATGATGAGTCTAGGTGCAGACTCGAAACATCGACCACAAAACATGAAAACTGTGGAAAATCCGAACCCCATTCAGAAATCACACCACAGTAATCTGCAATCAAAAATCGTGTATACATGCATGTTCATTTCTTCAAAGTCGCATATATAAAAGTAGGATTTTTGTTCAAATTTGTAGATATATACGTAGGTTGGTCTCGATGAAGTAGAGTATACACACAAGTTTGTTTCTTCAAAGTCGCATATATAAAGGAAGGGTTGTTGTTCATAAATGACTGATCAACCTGATCAGTGCTGCTATATCTCTGTTGTCTATCAATGATGTCCTCATGTTGATCTGGGTTGAGTGATAATGTATGAAGTAGAACTGATTGAATGAGGAAGTTGAATTTGGTTACATGTTAATTGGTTGAAAAGATTATTGATGTTGCTAACTGTATGAGTGTTTTGTAAGCTAAGAAAACATTTCAGAATAACTCTAGTCAACTCTATGTCTAATTTAGAATTACAAGTTTTTAGTATATTGAGATATGTATGTAGGTTGCTCTACAAAAAAGTGCATATACGCGTGGGTTTCCTTAAGAAAAGTAGCGTATACATTTTTACAGATGAATGATTAGGATTTGCAGTAATAGAATATGGTTTCTGTGATGTTCGATATGATGTTTGATATTCTGGTTACAATGATATGATTGTTCGATTTTATTGGTTGAGTTTTGATTAAGTTTTCGTTGATTGGGTTTCAGTGATTGGTTGATTTAGTTGTGTCAGAGATTGATGATTATGTTACAGTGATGAGTTACAGTTTGATTATTTATATTGAGCTTAAGTGTTGGTAGTGGGTCTAGTCTGAAAATTTGACAAAACATGGCCTACAAGTTATGATGTGTTGTAGCAGGTGGATATAGTATGAAAATTTATGAAATGTGGTCCCCGGAGTTGAGGAAGTCGAAGCTTCCTACCAGTAGTAGTTGGTAATCAGATCAGGGGGTTTAATATCCCTTCCAGCAGCAACTATAGAACGAGTGAAGGTTGTAGCCTTCTAGAGGTTGGTGCCTATGTGTTGGTACAAGTGTATGCTAGTACAAGAGCTAGGGGGTTGGAGCTCCCTTCCAGTAGGAGCTAGAGAATGAGTGAAGTTTGTAGCCTTCTGCAGTTGTGTGCCTTTGTACCAGTATGAGTCTAAACCAATACAATATTGTTAAAAGAAAATTATATTAAAAAGAAGTTAGAGATGATAGCAGCAAGTGGTTTTTTCCCACATTTGGTTTCCACCTTAACCTTGGTGTTCATGTGTGTTGCTTATGTGTGATAATTTATTCTTTTCTTACTGCACCTGTTTACTGCTTATCAAATGCCTGATAAATCTCTTACATTCTGGTTTAAATTTAACAAATAAAGAATTCATTGTTTTACAAGTTTACTAAGCATACACTAGTTTCGTTTACAACAGTCGCGTACATACACAAGTTGGGTTCAGTAAAGAAGCATATACATTTCAGAAGATAAAATTATTATTGTGAGTTTTCAAAATACTGATTCAGCCCCCCCTCTCAGTATTTTTCCCAACAATTGGAATTAGAGAAGTACTTTGGTATAAGCTTGATCGCTTGAAGGAGATTTGGCAAGACAATGGAAAGGAAGAAAAAGAAGAAAGCACCTCAAAAGAAGAAGACATCTCAAAGAGATAGTGACAGTAATAGAGGCGATTGGCTGTTAGATGGAAGAAAATATTCAAATTAAAAATCACCTCGGAATGAAGAGGATCAAGCAAAATAATTATCAGGTAATGATTTTTGGTCCTCTAGTGATACCTTTCCCTGTTCATGCAATATTGAAGAAAATTAGTATGACAATGAAACAACTGAATTTTCTCTTATGGGTAAAAGTGAAAGAAATCTAATGACCATAGAAGTAGAAGTTAAAAGACTCATAGATAAAATTAGAGATCAACAAGATCTATTTGATAAAAGGGAATGTACCTACAAAAAAGAGCTTACTAGGTTAAAAACTTAGTTGGAGGAAGGAAAAAAAAGTAAGGAAGCAGTACAAGGAAAAGGAAGATCAATGTCAAAGGTTGTAGGATGAAGTAACATCATTAAGAAATCAAGTGAATGAAAAGGATATAACAACCAAGGAATGTAAAGAAAGCACCAGTTACTGTAAAAGTCTTGAAGCTGAGGTTGTCTCTCTAAAAGAAGATCTTGAAATATCAAATAAGCAGAATGAAGAACTACTTCAAGAATTTCAAGGACAAGAAAATGAGATTCTCTCATTAAAAGAACAAGTGGAGGAAGGAAGAATGGTTGAAGAAGTCATGAAGAAGCAATATCTAGAAAGGGAAAATACATATCAGGTTGAGGTAAATATCCTAAAAAGTAAATTTGAAGAAAAGGATAAACTTTTGCAATTTCAAGATAGTACTAAGATTTTGGATAATATTCTTAGTATTCAAAGGTCTCCTACCATCAAATATGGTCTTGGTTTTCATGAAACTGATAAAGTTGAATCTAGCTCACAAGTTGAGGCAAGGAATTCTAATGCAAAATCTGAAATACTCAACAAGGAGATAAGAAGTCAACCCCATCAACAACAAGGAAAGAAACTCTTCAAAGGAAATCATTTACTCCTAACTATAGAAGTGTTAATCAATTTTTTCCTCTGATCGATAATGTTGAATGGTCTATATGTCATAATTTTGGACATGTTGCAGCTAGTTGCAGAAGTATAATGTTTCAAGCTAATAATTGTCTCACAGAAAGATCATCATCTTCGAGGTACTTTAAGGGATATTGTTTTTTTGCAATATGTTTGGTCACCAATCCATTGTATGTTATAGAAGGAATATGAAACATATAAGATGTTATGCTTGTAAAAAAGTTGGGGATGTAGCAAAAGAATGTAGGAACAAGTCTAGGGATCGCCATATACAATATGGTAAGCAACCAAATAAGAACATTGATATCATAAAACCTGAAAAATATGGATCCACCAATAAGAAATAAAAGGAAGAACAGATAAGGTGTGGTTCTCCGTGCTCATTTGAAGATGAAGATGAATGGTACATAGATAGTGGATGTTCTCATCACATGGCTAGAGATAAGAGTAAAATGGAGTATCTCATGAAGAACCATCATGGTAATGTCATTCTTGGAACTGATCTTTCAACAAAAATTATAGGACCAGGTACAGTTAGAACAGACTAAGGGGGATATGAAAGTATGGAATTTCAACATTTCAATTTCTATACGTGGATCATATGAAGACAAGTCGCGTGTATACGCAAGTTCTAAACTGCACAATCATGTATATTTTGGTTTGGTGAAGAAACAGTGGGACAGACTTAGGAAAAGGGTCTGATATGGTTCAGTCAATTATCAATTGTATTTTCTATTTTGATGGTTGATGATTACAGTCTATTGATGCTATTTAGAAGTGATTTTTGCCCTCATAAGTTGTTGATCACTTGATGTATAACTGGTTGATGATGATGCCTTGATGATTCTTACTGATATATGAAATGATCAGATATGAGAGTGAACAGTTGGCACAAGGTCAGGGGGAGCTTTTGATATGATTCTAATAATGCATTGTTGGCATTATGTTTGCTTTAGAAGTCCTTGGTATGTAATGATGCTTATCAATGGTGATGATACTTATGTTGCTGAAGTGTTTAAATGATGCATCGTGTTATGCTTCGATCATGGTTTTCCTATGATGAAATCACAAATGATACTTATATATTGCTTGAGACAGTTTTTTTATGCTACTGATCAGATTTATGGATGATTCTTTTGATGATGCATATAGTACATATGTTATGTTTCTTAGATGGTGATCTTCATAAGTTCAAGGAGAAAAACAAAGCTTGAGTACACAACTTCATTATTTGATGATGATAAGTGTCACTCATTATTTTTATGCTACTATCATCATGCCTTCAAAGATGCATAAATTTCATATGGTGCATTCATGGATGAGGAATCCTATAGTCCTTGGCTCTCACATGGTATATTGTTTGAGGATTGTTGCTTTTGATGGTATCAAGAAAGTTTGACAAATGATTGTGAGCTCATGGTTTGCTTTCCTCATTGATGAGAAGATAGATACATATTGCTATCTCTATGATGGATACATTACAGATAAGGATCACATGGATGACTACTTAAGTTTCATATTGGTAAATGATGTTGGTATAAAAGATCTTCTTGTATGAAGAAAACTGGCCAAGAAAATGGTGTTATTGTAGGTTTCATGAAGACATGCCTATTTGGAGACATGGCTTACTTAGTCACATAATGATGATGATAAGGATTGGTTCTCACATATGTTGATGCTTATTAGATGTGTGATGTTAGAAAACTCCCTAGTGGTGATGCATGTTCAATATATTGAGGTTTGTTGAGGAAAGAACATGTAGTTCTTGCTATGATGATTTGATGATGATGTGGTGGTCATGGATGATGACTATGGTGCTTTCACATGTATATGATATGATGTGAATGGTTTTGTGATGATATAGGCATTACTGCTTGGAGATAAGGCATATTCTTAGTTGATTCATGAAAGCTATGTTTTTTATGATCATAGATTAAGGATTTTTCTACTAAGGAAAAAGAGAAAGTTGATCTTGATAAGGTCAAGAGGATGATTTGACAATAGATATATATGAAAATATATATGTAGCATACTTAGTCACAGGTTGATGATATTAAAGCTACATTGTCTTATCTTGTGAATTGATGATGGACATATACATGATGTTGTTCTTGATGATGTTGATAGATGTTTATGGTGGAGATCATATATGGTGTATGATATTTCCTGATAAATATCATGTCCTTGTTTAGGTATTTGGTCTTTGTTATAAATGTCATTTGATGTAAAGGTCATATAAAGACCTATGATGTACTCATTGTAAAATTCATCCATTATGGACTATTTTGGTCAAGTTCTTTTGGACATATGATGAACTTTGAAACCCCACTATATTTGGGAAGTTGATGTAATAATGATGTCAAACATGCCAACCCATTATGATTAGGTGATTGATGTAAGTTTTTGGTGATAGGACAAGTTGTATGAGTCATAGAGTCATGTACATCATTGTACATATGTCAGATATTTTGGCATGTGCTCAGGGGGAGCATGATCAGAGAATTCAGCATGTGCTTAGGGGGAGCATGGTCAGTATTCATATTCAGCGGTTTAGATATGGAAGTCTTCATCCAAAATTGGTCAACAATTTGCCTTTGATGTCAAAGGGGGAGAGTAGCTTGGTGTTTGGAGAGTAGCTTGATGTTTTGAAAAGCTTGGTGCTTGACTTGATGTATTTATAGGTTTTTGTGACCAAACACCAAAGTGGTGACAATCAAGTCCAAAGGGGGAGATTTTTGGCATTATAAATTAGGTGTTGTCCCTGATGGCAACCTACCTGTTGAGTTATCGTTGATGATAACCTATTTGATGAATGGAAACCTACTTGATAAGTTGTCTCTTGAAGAAAATCTACTTGTTAAAGGTATAAACAAGATGTGTTTTCAGATGTAATAGAGTGTTTTGAAAAATGCATGGAAGTTCAGAGGCAACAGAATGATAAAGTTGGAAGTTCAAGAACTATACATGGGTTTGTCAAGGCTAAATTGCGTATACACACAATTTTAAAGAAGCAAAGGCCTATACAGTTTCCGCACCATGGTATTCTAAATACCAAGGGTACTTACCACGGTATTGCCTTGTCGTATTGAGCCCAAAAATAGTTGTTTTGATCCCATCTAAGAAAACCATTAGCTGGAGTATGGTTTTGACGTGTTGTATTGAAAAAGGATAAACTATATAAGGAGGTGAAGGTCAAAGTGCTAAGTGTGCATGTGAAAGGGTTTTTGATGAATACTTCAATCTGAAGTATATTTACATTGTAAGGGCTATAACTGACACATAGATATGAAATAATTATGCACCAATGAATACAATGATGGATCGGGATCATGAGACCTGAAATGACTTTCGATGTATGATATGCTCATGGATTGACTAGATCTAAGTATTGACGCATGTTTTTATCTATGAATATTATGATCTGGATCTTTCTAAAATTCTGAAGAGCTGCGCAATTTTAGGTCAAAATTTGCAATTCTATAAGAAGGTTGGTCTCAGTGAAGTAGCTTATACATGCAGGCTCACTTCTTCAAAGTCATGTATATAAAGGTAGGGTTTCTATACAACTTTGCAGATCTGTACGCAGGTTGGTCTCAGAGAAGTCACATATACACGTAGCTTCATTTCTTCAAAGATGCATATATAAATGAAGGGTTTATGTATATAAATGACTGATTGACCTTATAAGTGTTGTTGTATCTATGTTGTATGTCAATGATGTCCTCATGTTGATCTAGGTTGAGTGATAATGTTTGAAGTAGAACTAATTGAATGATGAATTTGAATTTGGTTACATGTTGATTGGTTGAAAAGATTATTAATGTTGCTAACTATATGAGGGTTTTGTAAGCTAACAAAAAATTTCAAAATAACTCTAGTCAACTCCGTGTCTGATTCATAATTACAAGTTTTTAGTGTATTTAGATTTGTACACGGGATGCTCTATAGAAAAGTGCATATACATGCGGGTTTCCTTAAGCAAAGTAGAGTATACATTTTGACAGATGGATGATCTGGATTTGGAGTAACAAAATATGGTTTCTGTGATGTGCAGTGTGATGTTTGATATTCTAGTTACAATGCTCTAACTATTCGAATTTATTGTTTGAGTTTTGATTAAGTTTTAGTTGATTAGGTTTCAGTGATTGGTTGATTCAATTGTGTCAGAGATTGATGATTGTGTTACAGTGATGAGTTACAATTTGATTATTGATATTGAGCTTAAGTGTTGGTAGTGGATCTAATCTGAATATTTGATGAAACGTGACCTACAAGTTATGATGTGTTGTAGCAGGTGGATCCAGTATGAAATTTATGAAATGTTGTCCCCAGAGTTAAGGAAGTCGAAGCTTCCTACCAGTAGTAGCTGGTAATCAAATCAGGGGGATGGATCTCCCTTCAAGTAGCAGCTAAAGAATGAGTGAAGGTTGTAGCATTTTGCAAGTTAGTGCATGCGTACTAGTACAAGTTTACGCCAGTACAAGAGCCATGGGGGTTGGAGCTCCCTTCGAGGGGGAGTTGGAGAACGAGCGAAGGTTGTAGCCTTCTGTAGCTGGTTTCCTACATACTAGTATGAGTCTACACCAATACAAGATTGTAAAAATCTTTTTTTATATTAAAAATAAGTTAGAGACGACAACAAAAGGTGGTTTTTCCCTGCATTGGGTTTCCACCTTAAATCCTGGTGTTCATGTGTGTTTCTTATGTGTGATACTTTATTATGTTCTTATTGCACCTTCTTATTGCTTATCAAATGCCTGATAAATATCTTACATTCTGGTTTAAGTTTAACAGATAAATAATTAGCTGTTTTACAAGTTTACTAAGCATATGCTAGTTTTTTTTACAACAATCATGTACAAACGCAAGTTGGGTTCAGTAAAGTTGCGTATACATTTTAGAAAAGGAAATTATTATTGTGAGTTTTTTAAATACCGATTCATCACCCTCTCAATATTTTTCCCAACAATTAAAAGAACTAGAATACATTTGAAATACATTTCCTTTATTAATGAATCCACTGGAAATACAATCACCTTCATTGTCAAGTTCTATTGTTGCAACACCACAAATATATAACAAGGTTGTGAATCTACTTAATGCATTGAAGTCACATATCCTTGACAAGATATGTGAAAGCTTAGAAATTATTGGTGATGCATGGAAAGTAGTTTTTGATTTAACATGTTTGCAATTTATGAATTTGGTTTACATTAATCTTGAGGAAGACAGGAAAATCATTAATAATGATTTTGTGTTGTAGGGATTAATGCATGGGTGGTTGTAGACAGAAAAACCCTCTCGAGTCTCCCAAGACCCAAGGCAAACATAATTAGGTGACCTGAAATTGTTCAAAGGCACATGCATATATTCATGTTACTCTTATAATCGACAAAGTAAAAGAGAAGAGTTACCTCTCAGTCTCTAGTGAAGTTTCGTCGGAGATCTCAGTGTGGTAAAGGGAATATTGCTTCACTTGCTCTTAGAGGAGAACTTGCACATAGACAAGACAATAAGTAACCTTCACAGCATATACATCTTAAAAGTTAAGAATTATTAACATATAGGAATATATAAAGCTATCATGCATATAAGATAATCATCAATTTCGAATCTGCATCAACATATACAGAAAGGAGTTTTCAACATCATCAAGTAAACCATGGTTGTTGAATCAAGTCCTACCTTAGCTCCTTGGCTTATTTCCCTCTCTCTCTCTCTCAACTCTTCAACAAGATAACAATACTAATGTCAAAAAATTTTATCCTTGTTACAATGGCCAAGCCTCTAATTTATAGATGAGGAGAGGCTCTCTCCTTGCCAATTTCTTCATGAATTATAATTAGGAAAAATAGTGGATTTTTCTTCACTTTGTTGCTCTTTCTCTTCCCGTGAAGCTATGTTAGGAATAAAAATGTCCTTAATTAGAACTAAGGTAGATGTTTCCTGGTTTTGACCCTGATCCATCCTATGAGTTTAGCCTTTATACTCCGATGTTCCTACATCACTGTATCCTAACACTTTTTAATGTTCATGAGTCTAAGTTGCAAGGTAAACTTGATGTCGTGACTTCTATTGTTCAAGGGATTCATCTATGCTTTGCTTCCTGTATCGACCATACCATCATATGCCTGAAATTTCCCTCCTCTACGGGACTAAGGCATATGATGTTATGGTCGATACCAAAGTAGAGGATACATGAATCCCTTGAATAATAGAAGGAATGAAATCAAGGTTACTAGGAAACTTAGACTCATGATCACTAAAGAGTGTTAGGATACAAGGATGCAGGAACATCATAGTATAAAGGCTAAACTCATAGGATGGTAAGGTTTGAGGAGAAGCTGAGAAAGAGGTTTGTTGAGGGGGTGCCATGTTCAAGGGATTGATTGTTGCCAAAAGATCCTTTAGAATATAGATATTGAGCCATTATTATGCCCAATTTTTCCACATATGATTAAGTTTAACGAGTCTAGACCAGTAAACTCGATGGTCTTTTCATATTTATAGCGTTTGAAAAAATATTAAAAACAACTCCAAGGGGTACCTTTTACATGGTTGATGGCCAGGTGCAAAAAAGGGCTAATAGTATACCCGACATAGTTCCTTTTCCTTAATTTAGTCGACTGATTCTAGATAAAGTGATAAACCTATTCTCAGTAAATGTCTACCTCATTTTGTTACGAGTACAAGGAGACAAAGTAAACTTGATATTCTTCATGAAATTTTAATGATTTAGATGAAGAAAAATCAATAGATCTTCATAAAATTTTAATGAGTGAGATGAAGAAAACTCAATAGATATTTATAAAATTTTAAAGAGCCAGATGAAGAAAACATGATATATCTTTTTTCAGTTTAAGGAGCAAGAAGAAGAGATAAAAAGAATTGCTTAGGTCTTCTTCATAGGAGTTTTACAAGCCCAAAGAAGGTAACTCGGGGGTTTTTCAGTTCAAGAGTGAGAAAAATCCCCAAAAAGAATGTGCTCATATCTTCTTCATAGAAGTCTTACGAGGCCAAAGAAGGTAATTCAAGTGTTATTCAGTTTAAGTGTGAGAAAAATTCCCAAAAAAGAATGTGCTCATTTAGAGTCAAACTTGGTCAAATCTGCATAAAGACACTAAAAGATCATCAAAAAAAAAGTAAAATTTGATAGAATATCGATACGACGCACGTTTAAAGAAGATAGGAATGAATAGATTCAATTTCAATGTCTAGATAAACTGAGTCATACCTCCAAAGGGACTATAAGAAGGGTGACAAGCCCTCATTTTCACTGTTTGAAGTTTGTGAGAGTGCTTTGGAGAGAAAAACGAGCAGAAATTTCTTGAGCGATTGCGAGCAATCTAAGCGACCATTTGACATTCCATTAGTCCCAGGTAGGTGTCTTAATCCCTAACTTGCATTTAAATTCTTAGTTCAAGTATATTACTGGTCATTTGTGCATTTTTGAGAAATCCCTAGGTGTCTTTGCTAGCTAACATGGTCACCCAGGCCATGGGGCATGTTAAACTCTTTACCTATGACAAACAGATGAAGGCGGTTGTGTGCTATTAAGAAGGTTTTATAACAATTTGGTTATACCCTGAGAAGCCATCCATGAAGGAGAAGGACTGACAACTGGCACAATCGTCGATTATTTAGTCAATGAACAAAGTTGGATAATTGTCTTTTGGACATGCAACATTCAAATCGCGGTAGTGGACACATATGCGGATGGTACCTTTTTTTTTTCTATAGGAAATAGATTGGAAACCCATGAAATCAAGGGAACAAGGTAGATGAAACCAACAATTAATAGTTTTTTGACTTCAGTCTTGATAGTTGTATTTTTCCGGGGATGGATTGGTCGAAGTATTTGTCGGACAGGCCTAGAATTGTCATAGATCTTGATCTAATGCTAAACAATAGAAGGGTCTATGCCAAACATTTCCTTGAATACCAAGTGAATACATTGAGGAATTCCTTGAAAAATTAGGTGAAACTCGTAATTTCCTCAGGAGTACAGTCAACTCCAATCTTAATGTTTTCCACAATGCATGTTTTGACTGAGATATCGATGAGCATAGTCCTTGAAATATTTCCCAAGTTACCTTTTGAATCCATAGTTTGGACAGTTGTATAAGTTGAAAGAAGAATATCACGTGGGTCAAAAGGTAGGATTTGTAAAGTTGTCACGTTTGAATCAGATATTGAAGCGCAATGATGAGAATTTTCCCATAGTCGCTCTTCTAAAGACATGATCTCTTGAATGACTTCATCTAAAGGCATGACTTCATTGAGGAGATCAATAGAAGGAGTCATGACTAGAGAGGAAGTGGTACTAGTGGTCATAACCAAAGCAGTGAAAGAATTATATGAAAATTGAATGGCTTGATAAGCCAATTTAGCTAGTGAAAGTGGCATTTGTTCTCCAGAAAATTCAATGTCTGAAGGGGCCAGGAGGATCTAGGGATCAGTTGGGTCATGAATAAGGGCAGAGACCATAAAATATATCTGTGGAACCTCAGGTGGTGAGAGAGGAAAGAAACCCAAAAGGGAGGAACCATTCAAAAGACCAGTACCTATACAGACATAGGAGGCTGGTATAACACCCACTATGGCCACAATGTCATTAGGCAATGGGGAGTAATCTAGGGTATAGAAGGACAACTAGTCCATTGTGACTATTTTCCCATCCAAAGAGAAGAGTAAGGGTCAGAAGACTGAAGAAACAATGGTATTCATGGCATAAGTCCAACTATGGCCCAAAAGCATATTATAGTCAAGATGATAGTCTACAACTTCAATATCGACCGTTACCATTTTCCCACTCAAAGTGATGGGGTAGATGGCAAAATATACTTTTGGGATGAAAGTGTAGCCATAAAATGATTTAAGGGAATTCGACAACAGTGTAAGAGTGGGAGAAACAAGGGCTTACCAACATGAATTGGACATTACGTTGGTCGAATCACCTTCATCAATTACTTTTCAATCGATAGCTCTGCCTTTCTATATAACTTGCACTTGAAATGAAAGTTGGTGGGAAAGGCGAGGCTTACTTTTCTCCATGTAAAAAATTACTAGCATGGAATCCTAAGGGTCAATTCCACCAATATGTTACCGGGAATAGTGTCCACTTGGATGCTGCTATTCCCACTAAGACTGGTATCTATCTTAGAAACAAACAAGTAAAGTCTACTTTCGCTTTCCTTTATGAAAATAGATAAGAGTAGAATAAAGGAGACCAACCTTAGTCTTGCACTTGATTTCCTTGTTTGATTCCTCTCCTTCCTGATAGACCTTGGATGCTTCTTCTTCATCTTCCCAACTTCAAAGAGCACCTGTGGAATCAAAGCAGCATACTACTATCGAAGAACAGAGATCTATATTCATAAATAACATAGGACCAGATATGTGTTAACCATACAAAT
>APFE031292090.1:133302-184857 GCA_000404065.3 Pinus taeda
GTCCAGTTTTGACCATTTCTGAGCAGTTTTTAGTGGAGAACTTCTGGGAGATGATGTAATCAGCTGACCTTGTTCCTTTAGGTAGTGAAGCAACACTTTAAGGGACTTAGGAGCCCTCATTTTATGGAAATTTATGATTGGGGTTGAAGTGCCCAAAAATGTCTATAACACAATGGTCAAAAGTAAAGCTTTTCGTTGTGCTGGATAAGTTTGTAATACTTCGAGGGAAGACATGGTTGATGGTGCTTACACCAAATCTTCTACAAAACTATAGTTTTGGGCAGCATGTGCAAAGGTATTATGTGTCATGTGACAAATATTCCCTTTGGGGGGAGGGGTCAAAAAGTTAGTGATATGCCTTTCGATATGAAGATTGTTAGGAGGTGATGGATTCAAACTCAAGGAAGTGTCCAAAGCATGAGTGACTAGAGTTTCATAATTATTGGCTCGTGTTTATAGATCAAATGTTTCAAAGGTGTAAACAGTTGAAAATCCTTCACCAGAGGAAGGAGGATGTGAACTGTTGCTGCCCCTGTGGGTGTTACGGTGGGTTCGAAATAAGATGTTGATGTTATTGAGTAGAGAAAGGGTTGTTTACAGCAGCTGGGGTCTAGCCAGTGTCCTTTTGATCAACAAGGTATGTGCATTCCTAAAGATGAGGACATTTTTAAGTCATGTGGTCCTCCACATAGGTCTTGCAATGGAACTTGAGAACTTTTTCTTTCCCAATGTTAGATTTGGCAACAAATTTTTGTTTGGGGTTGTTTGGGATTTTTTTGTGTAGTAGGTTGCTCCATAGAAGGAGAGATATTTTTCTTATTCTTCTTGTTCTTGCCATTGGGTTATTCTGTAGACTACATAAATTTTATTATAGTATTTGGAAGAGCATCATATTGGGTAGTAGGAGCGGCATCGACAGATAACTGGGTAGCTTACCTATTGAGTTGTTTTACAACAGCCCCAAAAGTAGTGCCGACAACGCCATCAGTGTGTGCCCCAGGTTGCTAAGTAATGATAGCATTGAAAGTTTGAGAAGCATGGGGGATTATATCATAGAGTGTGCCAGAACGAGAGTAGATCAAATCCAAATGTTGAGCTTGACGAAGGGTTTGGTATTTCGTGACTGCACCACCTAAGGAAACATCCTTGGAAATTTGGGGAAGTGACTTGCAGAACCAATCTACTAACAGGTAATTTGGAATGGGGGCTTTGACAAGCCTCTGCCTACGTCTCCATTCATGGATATGATCAAAGATGTGGGTAGAGGTGTCTCAGTGTATAGTAGTGAGGAGTTTCATTACAGTTTTGTAGTAGATAGGAAGCTAGAATTGTTTTAAGAATTCCATTGCTAGTGCACCAAAGGTATTGACTAGCACACATGCTAACTCAATTTACCACTTGGAAGCATTACCAGTAAGGGTGTGGGGGAAGAGTCTGAGTTATATACTATCATCAATCATGGAGTTCAATACACACCATAAATGTTAGGTGGTGAAATGTGTATCGGATCACCCCCTTGTTTCCCTTTAAATTTCAGAATGTCGATATGTATCTTGTGCAAGATTGGAGGCCAATGCAAGTTATGATTAATGGGATCATTGGTCAATTTATATAGATTAGGGATATCAAGAGTTTCCAAAAAAGGCAAAGGTGTAGGTTCCCCCGAGTCTGACCAAGGTGATGAATATTGACTTGAAGGACCAAGGAGTCCCCCCATCAAGTTGTTTTCAACAGGATACATAGGATTCATAAGATAATAACCTTGAGGTTGTGGTGGTGTAGTCATATAAGATGGCGGTCCATATGGGATATTAGGCTAGGAGGAAAAAGGTTGGTTTCCACCAAGATAAAAGTGCCCCCCTTGATTCAATTTTGGTTGAGGAGGGGGTTCCCAAATGGATGTAGCAGGACAGGGTTGGGGGATACCACTATCCATATAGTTGGAAGTAGGCACATGAATGACACTAGAATAATGTTCACTTGGAGGAGGTAAGTTGATCAACGAAGATCTAGGTTGTCCTATAGGTGGAAGGGGAATAGTAATTCCACCAACCAGTATATGCATGTCGGGAACATTGCCCTAGGCATCTGAACCTAAGGGTTAGAACTTAGTAATGGGTTCCAACCAAAAGGGTTACTAAAGGTGGTCGTGCTAATAGCGCTACTAGGAGTGATAGCTGGAGGTCCAAGAGTTGACACAATAGCAAGGTAACCAATCATTTTTGTAGTATTGACCATAAGCAGGGGAAGTGATGGCAAGGAAAATTGTCCAAAAAGGACCACGACCCATTAGTCATCAGAGGAACATTGGATGTGGGTACTTATGAAGACATGACAACTATAGGTGCTATCTGAACCAACATTGGTCCAAGAGGACTAGTGAGGGGAGGATTGTAAGGACGTACTACTTCTTCATTAAAAAAGTCCTTAGGAAGTATGGTGTCTTGGGAAGTGTCATGTGATTCATTGTTAGACACTAGAGATTGATTTCCCTAAGAGAGAGATTCAAACTCACCAAATCTCAACAGGTCCTCTAGAGTCAATGGAGGAAGACCTCAGTTTTGTCTAGATAGATGACGAGGGTCGAATGTAGCCATGGTGACAGATATATTTTATCAAAAATTTTAAAGTGATATATTTTATAGTCTCACTGTAAACAATAAAACACCTAAAAATAAAAATAAAACTCTAAAGGAAATCAACAAGTAGCCAGGGAACATAACTCTTCCTGACAACCACCACTCACTAGAGATGAAACCCAATATCATAGTGGCTAAAAGAGAGACTCGGCGAAATGTACAGTTATGATTACTCCTGAGCTTAACCCGAACCTCGATGTGAGTGGCCAAGCACTCTCATGAAGACGAGCACCCTCCCAGTAGACCAAAGACAGAGTAGGTTCACCTATTTAGGTACCAGGGCATCCCACCCCAGTCACCTTGTGTTCGTCCCTAAAAATTATGGCTACTAAGGTTACCTCTAATCACAGACACCATGGGGGACATGGTCGTAAATAGTACATTGTGTGGGAAGGATACTTGAGTCCCTGACTCAACTCGAATGTCCCCGAGGGGATCCCTAGTACAAAGAATACCCATTTTAAATGTAATCAAAGGTGGAAACCTTCTCTTACACTCTAATGTTGTCTTTCATTTAACTCCTTTGTGAGGGGAGTGGTCCCGTATGTTATG
This sequence comes from Pinus taeda, assembly GCA_000404065.3. Taxonomy (NCBI): domain Eukaryota; kingdom Viridiplantae; phylum Streptophyta; class Pinopsida; order Pinales; family Pinaceae; genus Pinus; species Pinus taeda. The sequence continues at coordinate 136,494 of APFE031292090.1, forward strand.
AGTGTAGCAAGATTTCACTCTCATTAATGAAACTAGTCTCAGTGTTGTGATCTTGGGCAGTTTACTCACCACTGCCTAGCCTAAGACCCTAGCTTAAACTAATATATGTGTAAGCTCAAAAAAAAAGAGTTTTTTATTACTTTTATTAAGCGTTGATTTTATGTGAACTTGTATTAGTGTCTCCAAAGGGGGTGTTGACTTATGGAGTTCAATGAGACCCTGATTCAAACCATGCAAGAAAAATTCATTAAGTTTTTCATTCGATGAAAGAGAGCTCCTTATAGGTAGAGATCATACATCATTTCAGCAATATACATCCAAATTCAATAAACACACACACAAAATGCAAACATACAATTCTCTAACAAATAACCCAATATAAACAGAAAACAAACCAGCTAAACAAAAAGCTAAAGTAATTTTTTTCATTTTCTTTCTGTGAAAATCAAATGCAATTAAGCTATTTTCTAAACGTAAAAATGACCATGCAAGAAAGAAACAAGCATAATTCATAGTTGTAGATCCCAAGGCTAGACCACAGGGAACCTATCAACCCAAGAATCCATAGAACTGGGTGGATGTCAGGATATTGGTTCAGTAACGCTCCTCAGAAGGACAACTAGAGTGTTAGCTATAGTAATAATTCTCCGTGTCAGACACTCGGGAGTGTTATAACGCTCTGGATTATACAGGGAAGTGCGTTATAGATAGATAGGGTGAAAAAAGGGTCTAGTCAGGGTTTGATTAGAAGTTGTGAGTAGCATACGAGGTCAGGAAGCACACAAGGTGATCAGAATATGAATCTTGACAAGCAGGAAGGCCTGGAGAGAGAGAAATCTAAGAGCAGGGAGAGAAAAGTAGGGAACTAAGAGCATTCCCCAATGGAGTCGCCAATTCTACTGTAGGTATTAATGCACGGGTGGTTGTAGACAGAAAAAAACTCTCGAGTCTTCAAGGACCCAATGCAAATGGAATTAGGTGACTTTAAATTGTTCAAAGACACATGTATATATTCATGTTACTCTTGTAATTGATAAAGTAAAAGAAAAGATTTACCTCTAAGTCTCTAGTGAAGTTTCTCCAGAGATCTCAGTGTGGCGAAGGGAAGACTGCTTCACCCGCTCCTAGAGGAGAACCTCCACATTGACAAGACAAGAAGTAACCTTCATAACATATACATCTTGAAAATTAAAAGCATTAACATATAGGAATATATAAAGCTAGCATGCATCTAATATAATCATCAATTTTGAATCCGCATCAACATATACAGAAAGGAGTTTTCAACGTCATCAAGTAGACAAAACAGGAGAAAATTTATATTAACATATGAGATAAGAATGCTTACAACCGTTGTTTCTGAATCAATTCTTCCATTAGCTCCTTGGATCCTTTCCCTCTCTCTCTCTCAACCCTTCGACATCATAACAATACTGATCCCAAAAATTATTATCCTATTTACAATGGCCAAGCCTCTAATTTATAGATGAGGAGAGGCTCTCTCCTTGCCAATTTCTTCATGAGTTCCAATTAAGAAAAAACTTGTATGTTTCCTTGCTTTATTTCTCTTTCCCTTCCTGTGAAGCTTTGTTAGGAATATAAATGTACTTAATTAGGACTGAGTCATATGTTTCCTACTTTTCGAGTTGACATTTGAGTGAAAAGCGGAGTGCTAGTCAATCAACTCGTGCTTTGACCTCTAGAATCCCATAAATATCCAGTAATGTTATCCTTTAAGCAAAAAAATGTGTTAACCTAGAGACTAATGGCCTTTTCTAAGTCAAGAGCAATGTTATAACTCCTTTTGTCCGTTTCTATGGTGTGTTGCCCTAGCAAATGGGTCTGTAACCTAGTGTTTTCTTCCAATCAAAGTGTCTTTCTCCTCTGAGTGGATGGGGAGGTAATTTGTGTATAAAATTTAGTTACTTTTAGCCAATGTCTAGCACTACTCTTGATATCGAAAAGTAAAACCAACAACTTCCATATGCTACTTGAATAAAGAAATTGGAAGTTGGATGGGCGAAGAGGATCAATACACTTGAGGATATCAATTCTCACATTGATGAGATATGCAATAGAAGAGGTGATGCCGATCCCAGCAAAATATATATTATAAAATGCTTAGACAGTTTGTGCATCATGCATTGTTCTGAGTTAATTTCAAGCGACAAGTTATAGAATAAATTGGAGCATAAAAAATAGAAAATGGCAGCAAATTTTGATAGCATCACTGATTTTACTGTATAAAACATTAACAAATGGCTAATTACTTATGCTTAAGTTAATAAGAAGATCTTTGTCTTGGTTGTTGAGGTGCAAGAATAATATAGGAATATTGAAAAATATTTTTTCACTAAAAATGTGAAAATGGAATTTATAGTTGCTTCGAACAGGGATTACATTAAAACTATGGTGACCGCATTTGTTCAACTAGTCATTAATTCGTAACACACCTAACATAAGCATAGTCACGACAAACAATTTTTCATAGTGTAAATATGTTCAAATTGTTCAACATTTGATTTTTTGTTAGCTAATATAAGAGAATTTAGCTTTATTGATTATGTTATGGTAATCTTTGCTCATTATTATATACAAATTGTTGTTTTCTGGTTGCAAATGCCTTCTTTTGTGTTAAAGTTTGTGGAAACGCAATCCCAATTTCTGCTAGAACAAATGCATTTACTTCACAGTTTTCCTTGCACAATTCTGACTCTATTTAGCAATTGTCCTTTATGACTATGTTTTGGATATGATCTCGTACATCTCTGAGTTATGGCTACATTCATTGACATTTTATTCTGAATACAATTATGACTAAATATGACTCTGTATCAATGTTATGATAATATTTTCTATTAATTTCTAAAGATATGCTTTCAACTTTTCTATTATATTCAGTGTTACATCATTTCTTTAAACGAAATTGAACATTGGAAAATAGTTTTGGATCTTAGATGCATATCTCTTTATATTAGAATATAGCACAATGTCTTCACAACTACGCAGATTTCATTCAGCAAGATATGAAAATCTAGATAAACTTTTCATTATAGTTTATCTGCACTACCACATTCTTCACAATCAAAAGTCGTTCTAATTATACCAATGCATATTAATTAATTAATTATGTTTGTGACACACCCTTTTTGTGTAAAACAAAATAATTCTCAGTATTACAGTTCTGATCCTATTCAAAATATTTGTTTTTAATACATATGTCTTGAATCTAAATAGGATTTGAACTATTCACTATTTGATTGTGTTCAAACACATGCTTTGAGACTTTGTTTTATAATTGATGCTATGTTATTGATTAAAATGAAAATCAACATTTGACTATCGTTTTGGATCTGAGACACAGATCTCTTAAGAATACAACTAATAACTGCAATTCGCCTAAGTTAATATGTGATTCTTCCATTACAACTTTCAATCAATTAATGAGCTTTGTTGGCTAACTTTTTGTTATTTAAAACTTTTAATCAATTAATTAGCAAAGCCTTTACTGTGAAGTGCATATATCTGCACAATGAAATTTTAAAGTCATAATATATATAAATTTAAATTAAATTAGCTTGATAACAAGATCAAATTTATACCCGGATGCAGGTGACACACTTAGATATTAATGAAATCATTGAAGGCCAGTGGCGAGAGGATGGGCCACTTGGCTGATGGTGCCCCTCCCCATACCACCCTAAGACGTCCTCTTAACACACTGCAGGCAACATTTAATGCAGGTTTGAAGTGGAAAAAAGCCATTAACTGTTTTGATATGGAGGTACCTCAGCTCATTGTCTCTCTGTCTTCCCTGCTCCACTGCAACTGCCCGCCTCAAGCCTATGAACCCAGCTCTCGCATTTTAATTGGGCATCGCTGCTGGTTAGTTTTGCTACATTGATTTTGGAAATGGGTTTCACCATTCCCATTCTGGTTTCTGCTATCTAACCTTTGCCCAGACTGACCCTGCTCTCCCTCACTTTCCCTCTGTCATCACTCCTTCTGTTATAGCTCCCTCTGAGCACTTAGCCAGAGATACCAGCATGGTGAGACATTGGATGAGAAGTCGAAGAGACAAAACTCAAGGAGGCAGTTCTCACCCTCAGATTAATCTGCACCCTGAGCTCGTTGCTTCCTCTCCTTCCCTTGAACTGCATCATCCCCAGAGCCATGTTGTGAGTCGATATCCTAGTACAAGAAGTGGGCGGGGTCATGCTCGGTCTTCAGGTACAATTCATGATGATTTTGTAGTTCACTCTACTAATTTTCCTTTGCCCCTTCATCTCGCTACCCACTCAACCCAATTCAGGTTCTGTAACACCCTGAACAGGCTTGTTATTACAACTACTATTTCTATCCTCTTCATTGAAGACAATGAATAGATTGCCTCTCAGGTGGAAAATTCTGACTTGCAGCAAGGGGACACCCCCAGATGCAGCAATTTCAAAAACATAGGGAAGAACATGATGGAAGAAGGTTTCTTTGCTCTGCACGGCAAGAACCTTGGTGGCAGTCAGCATGGTGAAGGGGGTAGCTCTACAGCCACATGGCCCTCAGATGGAACTAGTCATGATGGGTCAACTTCGCAGGTGGCAACTGGCAGGATTGGCAATGCCCAACCGACAGATGAGCCACATGGTGGTGGTGGGGAGCCTCACGATAGCGTGTCAAGGGACGAGGCAGATGATTAGGCATCCCCAATTGTTGAGGAACCCATCTCGGATGATTTCAATTAGGTTGACGTGGCTGCCAGGTGTTTGGTCATGGCTGCCAGGTGTATGGACATGGTTGCCAGGTGTATGGATGTGGCTGCCAGGTGTCTTATGTCTGGTCTTTTTGTTCTCGTTAGCATTTGTTGGAATCTGGTCTCCTATCTAGATTTTATGTCATGGAAAAACCTCATTGTTTCTTTTGTGGATTCTGGTCTTAAGAACTGATTCCATTTTTGGTTTTTTTGCTTTTTGTGCACTGGTTTCCCCAATGTTGGGGCAATCTAGATTTTTGTTGAAACATTATGTTAAACTTTGTTGAGGCTTTGTCCTCTTTGTACTTTTATGTGCATATTAATAGATTATCTTAACTTAGAAAAAAAAATCAAGATCAAATTTATTTAATGATTTTTTTTTATTCACAACTCTATACAAATAGATTAGCAAAATATGCAATATTTACTATTAATTAGTACTTGTATTTACGTTTTGACCTTCTAGAGATCTGATATATTTTCTATAATAGGAGCAAAAGTTCATAATGAAGAAATTTTTGTTGAGTAACGTGGGCCTTTATCGTCTTTACTATTTATATGTACTATTAATTCTATGCAAACCTTTACAACATAGGTCAATTGTCTCTTGTAATGGTTAGTTGCACTGTTGAATGTATAATGAAACTTGGCTTTCAAATTTTATTCTATTCATGGTTGTCTACATATAGAGAATGGATATCAACAAGTAGAACAATATTATGGAGAGAAAGGAATTTCATAATAAACTTGGGTAATAGACATGGAATTATCATTAAATACAAATACTCCATGGGTGATGTACAAACAAACTTATGCTCATTCATAATGTAAATTTATCTTAGCAATTGTGCCACGTCGAAGCGTAGAAGTATATGAGTGCAGAGGTTTATGTTCCCTACTCCACACACCATCATTCCACACATATTTGAAACTATTATGTTTTCATTTCCAAACAAGAGAACCAACTTCCAACCCAATTGTAACAATGATTATTTGATAATTTGAATCTAATGACTATTATATACAACATGTTTATGGAACTACCTATGTGGACGAAGTTGAGCAAACTCCTTGTGCAGAAGAAGTTTTGCAGACATTGTTGTGCATGTATGTATGTGGCTGTTCAGATGAAGAGGTGTAGAGAAAAAATGCATTTCATAAGGGATGCGAACCCACATCAATTAATAACAGTTTCCAATGTCAATGAATGACCGAAGGGTGTTATTGCGTGAATTCATTTTGCAAAGGAATATGTACGGATGTGGTTGTTCACATGTGGAGGTGGTAATGATATTGCAGATTATTTATTGGAACACATGCATGAGTGCGTAGCTTTGTTTGAGTGCAGAAAAGTTCAAAGTTAACATAGAATGCCGCACAATCAACTTATCCGCACTCAATATCATGAGTAGCGATATTTTACAATTAAATTATTATCAATAATATAAGAATAAATAATATTATTGTGAACAAAAAATATGGATTATGTTTTAATACTTAAATATTAGCAATGAAATCCTTCAATGTGGAGCACAGATCCACACAATGAAAGCTTAAAATGAACTTTCTCTACACTTCTACACATCTGCCTAGTTTCAAAAACATAACCATCAACAAAGATTTTGTTCAATGAAATGCAGAAGTGCAGAGACACGTATTACCAATAATATTCAATACATCAAACACTTACTAAGAAATATTAGCAATAAAATCCTTTAATTTGAACATACTTATCAATTAAGAACGACATCCAATGTCAATAGATGACCAAAAAGTGTTATTGAGTATAGAAGTGTGGAAAGCTTCATGTAAAGAGAATCAATTAAGTAATCGTGGTATGCATTATTGACAATTAAAATATTATCAATAATATAAACATAAACAATGTTATTGTGAACAACAAATATGGATTGTGTTTTAATACTAAAATATTAGCAATTAAATCCTTCAATGCAGAGTATGGATATCCACACAATGAAAGCTTGAAAGTTTCCTCCGCACTTTTACAATTTTTCAAGCCAGGGGGTAACTCCACATTACGAATTTTGTTTTTGCATTAAGATTTCTCATTGGTATATACATGGAGGGAGAGACTCTTAGGCTTCACCTCCCAGTTTCTCTTCATATTCCTAATCTCCTTATTTTCTATCTACATTATTTACATGAATTTCCTAATCCCAAAGATTAGGTTTCAGCATTCCCCCATTTAATCTAAATGGATGTTGGTGAGTCCAAGCATCATTCTGAATCTTTCAAACTTTTCTCTTCAAAGCACATTGGTGAAGATGTCTGGAATCTGCTCATTTGTGGAACAATGGCATAGATGGATTGTCTTGGCCTCAACATGATGTCGAATCAGATGATATTTTGTATTGATGTGTTTCGTTCAATCATGGAACTTTGGGTTCTTGGTGAACTTTATTACAGAATTGTTTTCAATCATGAGAGGATTTGAATGCATTTGTTTCTCCTACAAATAATCCATAATTTTCCTGAGCCACACAGTTTCCTTTGTTGCTTCAGCTGCTGCCACATATTCTACCTCGGTTGTGGAATCCGTTGGAACTGATTTTTTGCGTGATCTCTAAGAGATAGCTCCTGATCCAAGATTCATAGCATAACTTGAAGTAGATACCCCAGTTTCTTTGTCTCCATTGAAGTTTGAATCAAAGTATCCAATCAAGCTAAAGTTGCCCACCTGTATATACTTGAGTCCAAAGCCTTGAATTCCCTTTAAGTACTTTAGAACTTGTTTTGCAGCAAACCAATGTCCCTCACAAGGCTTTTTCATAAACCTGGAGAGGATTCCAACAACAAATGAATTTCTTGGTCTGGTAGTAGGCAGGTAGTTGAGACTTCCTACAAGTTGTCTATACTTTTTTTCATCCTCAAATTCTTTTCCCTCAATGGATGTGAACTTCAAGTTTCATTCCATTGGAGTAGTCAAAGGATTACACTCAACAATGCCAAACCTATTCAACATATCTCCAATGTACTTCATCTAAGAGAGGAATATAAACTTCGGATTTTGAGTTACTTCAACACCAAGATAATAGTGAACGTAGCGAAAGTCGATCATTTCAAAACATTTCCTCAATTCCTTAATTATGGATACAATGTAGCTCTCATTGTTCCATGCCATCAAAAAAACAACCACATACAACACAAGATATACAACTATTTTTCCAACTTTCTTGACAAATAAAGTTGCAAGATCAAGATCATAATGTTTGAAGTTGAGTTTCAAAAGATGCTCAGATAACTTTTCATACCAAGATCATGGTGCTTGCTTGAGTGCATACAAGGATTTCACAAGCTTGCATACTTTGTGTTCTTGGCCCTTCACAGTAAATCCTTCTGGTTGGGACATAAAAATATTCTTTTTCAAATCTCCATTCAAGAAAGAATTTTTTACATCCATTTGATGGACTTTCCAACCGTTCCAAGATGCCAAGGAAAAGAGTGTCTGGATGATAGCTCATTTATCTTTGGGGGAAAATTCTCCTCATAACTGGCCCCTCCCTTTTGTGCAAAACCTTTTCCTATAAGCATGGCTTTGTGCTTATCAAATGAACCATCAACTTTATACTTGTTCTTGTAGACCCACTTGCAACCAATTGGTTTAGTTCCCAATGGAGGATCAACTAGCTTCCAAGTGCCATTGTTTATCAAGGCATCATATTCTTTCAACATTTCTTCTTTCCATTTGTCATGAGAAGGAGATTCTTTGAAGGAAGTTGGTTAAAAATATGTAGAAAAATTCAGTTCACAAGCATAAGAAACATCCATATCAATACGTGAATCAGAATTGTCTACATCACCTCCATTTTTCCTAGTTGACTTCTTGTTCTTGCCTTTCCAACCTCATCAAGATGAACACTTTCAAGTGTCTTTGTCATACATTTTGGAGGACCTTTCTAATATGGACCAGGCTACTCAGTTAACGAAGTTGGGGCTGAATCAAGATTCAGTCTCCCAATTCTATCAATCGCCTCACTCAAAGTGCCAATAATGGTTGGAGCTTCATGTGGGAGAGAGAGTGCTTCAGAAGAAGATTCCAAATATTAATCCAGTATAGGAACTCCCTTCAAGATGTGAAATTGATTATCAAATTCTTGAAATGACTTTGCATGTTCGAATCTATCCAGTTGATCAAGCTACCGCTCAACAACATTGTTAACCTTGGAATTTTCAAGAAAGATCACATATCTAGATACAACAAACTACTTATTAACTTCATCACAAAGACGGTATGCTTTGGAGGTGTTTCAATACCCAAAGAAAATACACTTATGAATCCTTGCACCAAGTTTGTTTCTTTGTTCCTTAGGTATTAAGGCATAATAGGTGGAAGGAAAGACCCTGAGATGATTTACCGAAGGAATGTGACCATACCACATTTCATAAGGAATATTGTTTCTAATAGCATTAGATGGACACTTATTCTTTACATACACAACACATAGAATTGCATCAGCCCAAAACATCAATTTTACATTCTTGAAAAAGATCATGGAACGTACCATATTTAAGATTGTCCTGTTCATTCTTTCGAGGATTATAAGGCACAGTTTTTTGATCTTTGATCCCATGTTGGTGAATATAGTTTTCAAATTCATTTGGAGTGTATTCTTTTCCATTATTAGTGAAAATATAGCCAATATGATATTGTGCATTATTTTCAATTCATGCTTGAAATTTCTTGAATGTTTGAAAAGAATTAGATTTTTCTTCAATAAATAAACCCAACACATTCTTTTGTAGTCATCAATAAATGTCATCATATATTTATTTCCATTTGCAGAAGGAATAGGCATTGGGCCACACCAATCTGAATGAATCATGAAAAATTGTTTGTTATGCTTTCCTAAGATACAAACATCACATTGCTTAAGTTTCTTAGGAATTGTAGGAAAATCAATAACACCACTTTTCTTCAACATACGAAGGCTATCATAATTCAAGTGTCCAAATCTAGCATGCCATAAAATACTTGATGGAAATGTACCTTCATCATAATGAGAACTATATGAGAAGTTTTGTGCACAAGTAGAGTTACCTTGCAACTTCAGAAGTCTTTCCTCTTCTTTCCCCATCATGACAAGTGAGTGATTTGATGCTTTTTTGACCTCGACCTTGCCATCAAATATATGAATGGAGTTTCCTTACTAGTAGATGTGGAACAAAGACAACACGTTTCTCCTCAACTCTAGGAGGTATAGAACATCTTGTAGAAGAAAGTCTGGAAGACCAGGCAATTTGAGCCTGATGGTGCCAACCCCTTATGGATTGTGTTTTGATGTATCTACAAAATATACTACTCCATTAGCATTTTCAGTGAATTCTTCAAAAAAATCTCTCCTAAAAGTCATGTGGCAAGTTTATCCTGAATCAAGCAATCAACCATATTTCCATGAAACAAGTGAAGCATTAAACAAGTCTTCCTTTACTCCAATATTGCAATATGTCACAACAGAATGAGTAGATTCAGGTGGTTTACCTTACTTTTTGTCACGGGTTTTACCTTTGGCTTCATTTATTTCCTACTCAATTATGTCACAACGAAACTTACATGTTGATGCATCATGTCCATCTCTATTGCATGTATGCAATGAAGATCAAACTTTTCTCCTTATAAGTGTCTGCCCCCTCGCCTCTAAAATTCCTTCTTTCTCTACCTCTTTGGCCACCTCTTCCTCTAGAAGAATCTTGTAGGATTCTTCTCTTTATGTGCAATACGCACAACTTCTTTAGAATACTAAGGAGTTTTATTCTTCCCAAAATCCTTCTCTCTCTCAACAAACATCTTCTCAAGGGTGTCAAAGGTAATCTCCTTGAGGTTTCCACTTGCTTTCAATGACTCAAGATAATTTGAATAAGTGGTATATAGTGCCTTGACATAAGATATGAGAGGAATGTCTATTTAAACACCAGTGGTTTTGATATCATCCATAATAGATATTACTTCTAATGCTAAAGCAAGAGGGTCATCATTTTTCAATTCAAGACTCAACAATTTAATCATCAATTGGACAACTTCAAGTTCAGAGTGTGAGTCATAGAGTTCGCTCAACTTCTATAAGGCTTCAAAAGAATTTGAAAATAGTGAAATATGGAAAATCACCTCTTAATTTACAGATGCTGCAATCAAGGAATAGGCCTTGCTATTCTTGTTTTCCCAAATGGCGATCTCCTTCTCTAATGTGGGCTTTGTAGTTTCATTATCTCCTTCTCCTACACAAACTCCTTTCCAAAACTCATTGAAAATGGGAGTTTGTTTTATCTTCCTTGACCATTCAGCATATTTCTCTTTTCCCGAGAGAACTACTCCAACAATAGATATCAATGAATTAATTTAAATATGTATTCTAAAAAAAATGTACCTCTAGTGGAAAAAAATGCACTTCTGGTGTAAAACATTACACTCTAATATATATAGGATAGAGGTATTATTTTGGATAGTTTTTATATGGGGGATGGAAGAGTTATATGAAAACATAATTTGATACCAGTGAACAGTGGCAAGGAAGTATTATATGAATGATGGGAGAGCATAATTACATGAATTGGGAGAGTGGTATTATATGATGGAAGAGGGTATTATATGAATTGGGAGAGCGGTATTAACAGAGTTGTGAACCGGTGGTAGGAGGGTCAACATATGACTGGTGGGAGCTAGCTGTTGGCGTGGAGTGTTATATTCCAAGAGGAAACTGGGGCGCGAGGCAATATTATGGTGATACTGATGGACAAATAGTGGTAAGAGGCTTGGTGGTATGGAGGATCAGTGTGAGAGTTTTAACAGTGTAGGAGGAGCATGGTGTGAGTCGAACAATGGTATGCAGAGTTAACCAGAGGGTAAACGTAGTGTGTAGTTGAACCGCAAGGGGAGTGGCAACTGTGTAGCATGGAGTCGGGTCCAGAGGAGTGGAAACGAAGCACAATTGGGTTGCGAGGACCCGTGGAGGGTATAAACTATGCAGAGGAGCCGAGGTATGGAGAGGTGTGAAGGGAGGTATTAACCACTAAACTGTGGAGTTATAAACCAGACGTTATACACAACATTCACGATTTTTCACTTCAACACCCATCACAATGCCTTCACATAGAATGCAACACCCTACGCACCATAATGATTAATAAAAAATAATATGCACAGTCAAAGAACTAACATATTCATGAGTGCAATAGTTCACAGTTTGGTCGGAGTCGCATCATGGTTTTCCAGAACAATAATTACGCATGGATAAACTTCTTATCAGTGGACATTCAATGCAGCTCCAAGTGATTTGAATGCACATAATCTTGCAGAGAATATGACAGGGAATATAGGAACAAAATATGGCAGAAAATTGACAAGATTTACAACACATAAAATAATTTTGGAGTTGGATCTGATACCATGTCAGGCTCGGAGGTAACTCCACAATGTGAATTGTGTTTTTTGCATTAAGATTTCTCATGGATATATACATGGAGGGAGAGACTCTTGGGCTTCACCTCCTAGTGTCTCTTCATATTCCTAATCTCCTTATTTTCTATTTACATTATTCACATGAATTTCCTAATCCCAAATATTAGGTGTCAACACACATCCTATAAACAAATATTCTTCTCAATGAAATTTCATTTTTGTACATAACTTTGTGTGCACTCTGCACAACCTTTACTCAATTCACTATTGATATATATAAAACACTGAGATCTTTAAAGGGACCTTCGAAAAAAGGGAATGTGAAGATATGCAATATTTATAACTAAAATATTACCAATAACATTAGAAATAAAAGCCTTTAGTGGGAAGTCCAGAGATCTACACAAAAAAAACTTTCTTCGCACAATGGACTTGTTATGCAATTTTGCACACGAGCCGAAACAAAGAGATATTCATAAATACAAAGATAAGCATTATTTAAAATTACAATATTAATAATAAAAGCCTTTAATGTGAACATATTTATCAATTCTTTTTGGTCTTCTATCTAGTCTTTTTGTTCTTGTTAGCATCTGTTGGAATCTGGTCTCCTATCTGGATTTTATGTCATGGCAAAACCTCACTGTTTCTTTTGTGGATAAACTATGGTAGAAAACTGACAAGATTTACAACACAAAAAATAATTTTTGAGTTGGATCTAATACCATCTCAGGCCGGGAGGTAACTCCACAATGTGAATTGTATTTTTGCATTAAGATTTCTCATGGATATATACATGGAAGGAGAGACTCTTGGGCTTCACCTCCCAGTGTCTCTTCATATTCCTAATCTCCTTATTTTCTATTTACATTATTTACATGAATTTCCTAATCCCAAATATTAGGTGTCAACACACATCCTATAAACAAATCTTCTTCTCAATGAAATGTCATTTTGTACATAACTTTGTGTGCACTCTGCACAACCTTTACTCAATTCACTATTGATATATATAAAACACTGAGATCTTCAAAGGGACCTTCGAAAAAAGGGAATGTGAAGATATGCAATATTTATAACTAAAATATTACCAATAACATTAGCAATAAAAGCCTTTAGTGGGAAGTCCAGAGATCTACACAAAAAAAAAACTTTCTTCTCACAATGGACTTGTTGTGCAATTTTGCACATGAGCCAAAACAAAGAGATATTCATAAATACAAAGATAAGAATTATTTAAAATTACAATATTAATAATAAAAGCCTTTAATGTGAACATATTTATCAATTAATGACAACCTTCAATATAAATGACTAACTAAAAAACGTTTTTGAGTTTAAAAATAGCTATCTGTGGAAGTGGCTAAGATTTCACTCTACAGAAAACTACATGCAAAGAAAATCAATTAAATAGTAATAGACGTAAGAAAACTACATGCAAATAAAATCAATTAAATAGTAATAGACGCAAGGACTATGTTGCATCATAGTTATTAATCTTGTTAGTTTTCTTTTAACATCCTTAACATTACTTTTTGTAAAATCAATTGAGTTAGTATTTCGATTTTGATTCCAATTTTTACCATTTAAATTTATAAATTTAACTCGTTGATGCTACCTAAATCTAGCTAAATTTTTAATATCAAAGTCTTTATTGAATGTAAAGATTCCCATAAGAAACCCTTAGTTGATGTGTTTATACCTATTTTAAATTATTTATAATTTAATAATAAATAATAAAAAGTGACCATTATTATAAACAGAATGTTCATGAAGTTCAAATATATTTTTTCCTTTGTAAAATATAGCATTATAAGAACATTTCAGGATTTGTTTCAACAAAATATTTGTCAATAAACAAACCTAAACTTATCATTTATTTTATAGACACACAAAAATAAAAATTAGCATAAATTAAGATATATAATTTTCACATTAGAAAGATGATTAGAAAGATGATTATGTTAAGAATATCAAAACTGATAATTTCAAAGTTAAAATGACTTTAGTAATTTAAAAAAAAATAACATTTAAATTTTCAAAAAGTAGTTGTGCACAAAAACTATACATATTACATGGTTGCATGATTATTTTGGAACAAAATTTCATCATTTAAATTTTCAACCCCTACGCTAATGAGAACATATACATCATAGTTTGTAGGGAAAGTAGGATTTTGGAATAAAATTTCATCATTTAAACTTTCAACCCCTACACTAATGAGAACATATACATTATAGTTTGTAGGGAAACTAGGATACCACTATTAGAAATTTGTGAATTTCACATATTAATAAAGGAACTTTATAAATAAAAATTAAAAATTTTGAAAGTTAATTCAATTTTTTACATCATATTTAAATTCAATGTGAATTGCCTCAATTCATCCCACCAAGTTGGCTAGAGAAAGCATGAAGGGATATGATCCATGAGTTGTGTTGAATGATTTGTAATTTTATCTTGGTTCCTACACCTTGGTAGCCTCATACCATGGTTTGATGGTGGGATTTGCACTAGATGATTATGATTGGGTGGAAAATTACTCGTACAAAGCTATTTTCCTAGACCATCATTTTTTGAAAGATCAATTTTCTATTTCTATTTATAAATTGTAATTAAATTATATATTATATTATGAAATATTTGCATCATGCATGTTATGTTTGTGAATCTATTTATATCAAAATATGGGCTTGTTTTACATGAATTTCAATGAGAACATTTTCAACTATTCTTTTGCATTTTATCATTTGCACCATGCATGCATTTGAATTAATTTGGGCTACTTTGGAAATCTAACTAGATTATTTATGGTTAATTGGTACTTTAATGGCCTAGAACTTGAAAGAGTTGATTTGTAGCCTCTTGTCCATATTTGGAACTATTTGGACATGTATGTTACAATGTGGTATCAAAGATTTGTTTCAATGTTGGACGTTTTAGGTTATTTGTAAGGAAGACATGATAGAGTACATAAAAGGATGTCATTCTTTAAAAACATTAAATCTATTTTTCCAAGTTGCAAACTAGATATAAGAAATTTGGGTATGTTTGACTTAAATATTTGTGATTAGGATCATTTCATAGCTCTCACTCTACAGGGGCGTCCAAGAGAGAGATTATACCATGTTTTTGAATTCAAAATGTATAAGAGGGAATATATTTTAATGACTTTGTAGTGCCCCTTTGGAACCAAGTAACTAAACTAGAAAAAAATGTACTCAACTCATAAATGAGACTCAAAAATTAATTATTTTAGTGAGATAAATTCTAGTTGTATAGGCAACCCAAATGATATTTATAGATATAAAGGAGGAATTATTTACCTCTAAATATTTTAAAAGTCCTTTTTATTTCCCAATCTAAATAGTATCTCACTCTTTGTAACAAATTCTTGTTTATAAGAATAATAATGTAAGTGATACCTCAAGTTGGGTATTATTCTGCCTCAAAAAATAATTCTACTTCAAGCAATAATGGATAGAAAATAAATCCAAAATCAATCTACAAATATATCCAATAAGTGGCATGTTTATTATAGGTTCACTTGGGATGCTATTTTCTCAAGTATGACCACAACCACACAATTTTCTCAGAAAACAATAAATTTTTCATCATCATCAAAAATAAAAATATATCCATAATAGATTCCTTCATTCAAGATTAAATCAATAATAATGCCCAACATGGGAATACATGAATTTTATGTAAAGTGACATAATATGGTAAATTATAAATAGGAAAGAAAGTCCATAGTGGATCTATTTTCTTTTTAATCAAATTATTTTAATGTCCAACAATACCATCCACAAACATCAGTGATCATGGGTAACAATTTTATCTTGAAAGTCATTTTTCCAAGTTATTTTTCATTTAGAAAAGGAGATACAAGATTAACAAGAAAAATATGGTTCAACAATATTCACTCAATTCAATGTGCACACCAATAATAGATTCAAGTAAATTCAGGTTGTTGAAATTGTAGCAAAAAAAGGCTAAATTCTAACTTTTGCCTTAGTCAAATTGAGTAATTCTATTTTCCACATCAACAGGATGACTTGGATTGTAGTTAACTTGTGTAACATGGCCTTGTCTACTAGTTTACTCATCAAATTCCAGTTATTGGCTAGAAGTAGAGTTATGCATGTAGTGGTCGTTAAAATTTAGCAATCTAATTGAGTTATTGTTAGTTGAACTCAGTTAACTGAGCTCAAATCATTATCTGAGTGGATGCCATGTATTCAATGTCTGTAGTTGAAATTGCCACTACATACTACCTCTTTCTCCTCCAAGTAGGTTAAACACATACCCACTTGTAGATATTCTCTGGTCTAGATCTCCATCGAAGTCTGCATCAACAAAGCCACATATGTATAACACTATGTCTAATCATGTTCTTCCATGGTAGCACAAACCATAATCACTAGTGCCACGTAGATACCTGAAAACTCACTTTACTACTTTCTAATGCTCCTTTTCTGGTTTTGGCATAAGCCTACTCAATACTCCCACTGCATGTGCAATGTTGAGTATAGTATGGACCTTTTCATACTTCAAACTACCAACTGTGCTCACATATGGAACCGAGGACATGGCCTCTTCCTCTTCTTGTGCCTTGGGACAATGTTCTACAAATAACTTTATGCCTACTAAAATAGGAACCTTCATTGGTTTGTTATATTTCTTATTAAAAAGACATAATATTGTCTCAACATATTTCCTCTAGTTTAATCAAAGCTTCCTCTTTGCCTAATCTCGTTTAATTTCCATGCCCAGAATAAATTTTGCAACATTGATATCCTTCATGTCAAATTTGGAGGACAATTGGGTCTTCACATCCTAGATAATTTCTATAAAATTTCCAATCAATAGCATATCATCCACATACAAGACGAAATAAATAACATAATCACCAATTAGTTTAAAGTACACTCAGTGGTCCACTTTTCTCCTTGTGAATCCAAGTCCATGCATATATGTATCAATTTTTTTATACCACATCCTTGGTGACTACTTTAACCCATACATAGACTTTTTTAAACTGCATACCATTTCTTTCTTACCCTTCACTACAAAGAATTTTGGTTGTTTCATGTAGATATCTTCTTCTTCATACCCATGTAGGAAACTTTTCTTCACCTCCATTTTTTCTACCTCAAAAACAAAAGCAACAGTGACAGATAAAAGTAATCTAATAGAAGCTAACTTAGCAACAAGAGAAAGAATATCACCAAAATCAATTCCAACACCTAGGAATAACCTTTCACTATTAACAGGGCTTTATATTTCTCTACTTTTCCTTCTGCACTCATCTTCTTCATAAACGCCCATTTTTTTCCAATGGGTTTCCTATCAGTCGACAAATCCACCAAATCCCAAGCTTTATTTTTATCCAAGGCTACCATTTCTTAAACCATGACCTTTTTCTACAGTTTGTCATGCTCTAAATCCATTTCTTCCCTGATATTCTATAATAATCATTAGTAATAGATAAAGAAAAAATTGAATGGAAACTACTTGGACTATACCTCTTTACTTTGCTTCTTTCCCAAACCCATCTCCTCAAAAGTAGAGCGTGTGGTTCTTATTCTTCTAATTCTTGTTCTTTTGTAGAGTCTAATTCTTCATCCTTTAGTTCAAACTATATCTTCTCTGGTAATGTTTCCCTTTATAGGAATTCTTGTTTCATGACATCCTTCACTTCTCTAAATACCACATTTCAATTGTACACTACCTTCTTTGTTTCTAGGTTGCAAAACTTCTAAACTTTTAAACCATTTTTCTACCCAATAAAGACGCATCTTTCAAATTTATTGTCCAACTTTCTCTTTTTCTCCTTTGGAACAGGTACATATGCATCGCAACCAAATACCCTAAGATGTGAGAGAAAGGGTTTATTACCAATATCTACCTCATATGGGGTCTTATCCTCCAATGCTAATGAAGGTGATATATTAAACAAGTAACATACAGTATCCTCTGCCTATGCCTAGAATTTTTGTCCTAGCCTGACACAACTAAGCATGCTCCTTTCGTCTTCCATCAATATCTTGTTCATTCTTTCTACAACTCCATTTCATTGAGGTGTGTATGGAGTAGTATTTTATTATGTTATCCCACACTTTTTATAGAGCTCCTTGTTCTCTATCTAATTTTCCACCAGAGACTTAAATTCTTTAAACCTGTCATAGACTTCAGATTTCTTCCTGAGGAAACATATCCATGTATTCCTCAAGAAGTCATATATAAATGAGACATAGTACACAGATTTACCCAATGATGGAACTGACATAGGTCCAAACACATCATTGTGCACAAGCTCTAGTATTCCTTCTGCCCTCTTAACACCAAAGGAAAAACTTACCTAATTCTTCTTCTGATATACAAAATGTTCATGGAAATCAAAATGCAGAGATTAATTATAAATACTTTCTACCATACCATACCATGTAGTATTTGAAGGCCCTTCTCGCCAATGTGTCCCGGACTCTTATACGTCTCTAGATTCCCATGAAGCCTATCAAGTGGAGGCATGGTGTTCTTTGGATTCCTGTAGATAGATAGGTGGAGCCATTGTGGGTTTTGGACTCCCAAAGTGTGGAGTAGGTGGAGGAATTCTAGGCTTTGGATTCCTGTTGGTGAAGACATTGTGTGCTATAGAATCCCGATTGTAGGTGGAGGCACTATGTTATTTGGATTCCAGTGTGATATAATTGAATTATATTTGTGTGAATTCCCTTGATCACCTAACTCTGCAAACTTTGAATCTGGCTAAGGGGTGGACATCTGCAAGAAATATTTGTAGTGTCACTAGCCTATGGTTGGGTGGAGAGTTGAAGTTCCTCCCTCAATTTTCAATCATTCAAACTAATTATATAAGTTGATTTTCTTGTGTTTTACTGTAAATAATGAATTATGTCGTTATATGTTATAACAACGTATATAGTAGTACTGTTACGGAGGGATGGGTTATTCATGGTTATGCTATAATGAGATTATTATGTTAATGAATTCATGGTTTTAAGGGGCTTGCATATTCATACGATTTCTATTACTTTCCTAAGTTGCAAAGCTATTTACATGGTGGTGTATGAATGCTTAATGTTCTCAATAAAATTGTTTACTGTATATGAATTCCCTTGTTGGCATATCTTGGATTTCTAATGGTTTAAGGATATTAATTTTTTCTCTAATAAGGAACTATTAATATCATAAAGTATGATGTATCAGTGTGTTTGATAACATTATTGAGACCCCTTCCATGGAAGGGTCTAATGCTACTACATGTGAATTTAAAGTGTAAATATTAACCATAGCTTGGTCGATTTTAGTGCATGTTGGTGGGCATGTCATTAGCTTCTTTGAGTGAATTGTTGTCTATGGAAATGTCTAAAATGTTGATGTGGTAATGAGATGTCATTCAGGTAGGCTAATAAACACAATACAATAAGGGAAACTTGGATAAATCCCTTATAATTTCTAATTCTACATAATGCAGATATAGGGACTTGTATTTGATGTTAGATGATTCCTTAACATAGGTTTGTATCTAGTTCAGATACATTGTAGGCTTGGTGGATGTATTTAGGAGTCCAAACATTTGGGCCATTTACCCATTTTCACTTATGTGAAGGTACTAGATTCAAATTGATTAAGATATGCTTGGAAAAAGGGCAGGATAATTCATATCTAGGGTGGGACACATTTTAGGAGCCTAAAGGTGGGGAGCCAAATATGCATGTAGGCTAGATTTCAAATGTAATATGGAATCAAGCCCTTTTATGACAGCTTGACGTGAGATCATATCATCTCCCAAAAATTGTATGTATCCAAGAATATGGAACATCTAGGGGTGAGGGCCAAGTCGTAACACCAAGAATCCTGGGTGTGGTTCAGACACGGATGTGTTTGCAAGGAGTTTGGGTGATCTAAAAAATTTTGTGAATATTGTCTTAAACAAAAATATTTATTACTTGACCTTTTTCCGACACTTATATTTACAGGTGAAACATGAGCAAAAATATTTCACCAATCCATCAACATAAACAAGAAGCAAATAATCGAGATGCAACCATAACATAAGATGTGATAATAAAGTTCGTCCAGTGTGGACTACATCTTTAGGCCCTAGCTCAATAGTGCGGAGGTTGCTTCATTAATCTCAGCAAAAGATAACGAGTACATGGCATATCTTTGTCAACACAAGGATGGAACCCTCATCTCAAGTGGAAATGTCTCTCCAAAGAGACGTTCTCCTACAAAGAAATATCACTTGCACAAAGACTTCTCCTTCAACAAGACAAAGAAATGACTTCTCACATAAGTGGCGATAGGTTCTCTTGAATTTGTTGATCATATTCAAATCATACTCATCATCATAATAATCCTATGATAATTCTAAGGTCAATGGTTGTAAGCATGACTAATTTTTGACAAAGTGTCAACATGTCCCCCTTTCAGCACTACACCATCTCAGTTTTCATGTATTGGATAAAATGATGAATTTCATACAAATATTTGGATCTCGTTGTCCTACTATAGTATACAGAGATCACCAGAACATGCATCATCCATCCTTCCTTTCACCAAAAAAAAAAATGAGTGGAAAAAATGCATCATTATACCTCCCAATATGAAGATGGCCTGAAAATCATCTATTCAAATGCAGAAACTCACTACACCATCGTGATCCTTGTGAAATTATGAGAAATCTGAATATAAACTTGACCCTATTTCGACTCTATCAAATATGGGCCTCCATGGAATCTAAAATATTCCTCATAACACCAAAAGATTCCCTATGTCAAGGTTCCACTTGTCATGGTTCTGCCAGTTCATGGTTTTGCAGGCAAGTCATGGTTTCACTCCATATTTCTAGTTACACTCCATTGCCTCTCAACCCGGTTCCTTCACTCATCCGTGTTGAATGAGAAAACCTGAGCTTAAATATAAAATGACGAAGTCACAAACATGAGTTCACCCATTGGGAAGTTGGCAGTGTATCCATGTCAACGCATTTAGCCAATGGGGGTCTCAAGTTCAATACCCACCTGCACCATATTTAACATATGGTTTGTTTTACTTTTGGTGTTTGTTGTTTTTTTGGGGCTGCTAGTTGGCAATTCAACAGGCTGGTCGACACAGGGTCAATCCCTACTGTCCTTGTGTCACCATTGGTGGGCCGTTAGGCGAGGTCTCGAGCCATACCCACGGGCCCTGACCCATTATATATATTTTTATATATATCCTTGGAAAGGGTTGGAGGGTCCACCAATTTTGGTGGCCCACCACCCAATATATATTTGTCTTATTATTTTTGGATTTCAAACAAAGACCATCCGTCGAATTTCGAGGGGGGGGGCACTGGCAAAATTAACCATTCAACAATCTGATTAGTTCCATCTTTTGTTAAACCCAAATTTGTAGCTCGATTTTTTACCACTAAATATAGCCCAAATTTAGCCATGCTGCCAAATTTAATGAAGCTCTAAATTTAACTTGCGCCAAAAATCCTGCTTCTTTCACTTGAAACTTTAACTAACAATAACTCCCCCATATGAAGCTAGATTGAAGTCCTCGTTTTGGTGAGATCCAAAGACTTTAATTTTTTAGTTCTCTAGAGCCACCTAGATCATTCCTCCCCACTAAGGGGATTTTGGTCCTCCAATAGCATGAACATGACTACAATCTCAATCTACATAAAAAAAATGTTTCTGAAATGCCACACTTTCTTCTCCTTCACCTTTGTACTTCAGAGCCTGAAGTGTTGAAACCAATGCTTGCATCCATATCCAAACCTCTAGCTGCCAATACATGTCCATTTTGCAAGACTGAAACACAACACATGCTTGCCAAGAGTTTATAACACACTTATGGTCAATTTTACATCATAAACCAGACCCTTTTCTATCTAATTAAAAGGCCAAAATATCACCATGTTTCATTCATAAGTGATGCCAAACATTTCATGATTTTTACAAACATTTTCGAAAATTTGGATTTACAAATGTGGCCATGCTTAACTACCTAAAATTTTTCTGATGCCAACATCTCTCACCCAACTAGGTTAATGGGTCTTCTTCCTATAGCTGATTCACTTGTTGAACTACTTCATGTCCTTCTTTGGTCATTGCCCTAGATGGAGCTTCCAACACGTAGATCTCTTATGTCCTCTCTTGTTGTAATGGTTGCAAAAGTTCTTTATTTCCCATACTTTCCTGACCTTCTTTGTACCCTGATGTGGAGAAGGGTCTTCATGTCTTGACCTCTTCCTTGGTTCCATTCTTTTCCAACAATTGGCAGCAACATGGTTATACAAACCACAAAAGGTGCATGGTTTTATATGTCATAAGTTTGGCTCATCATTATAAATTTTCTTGTCATCAAAATAAAAATTATAATACTAATACTTTTTATACCTTGCTTGGTTGTCTCTGGTGCAAGCCTAGCAAGAAGTACTTGCCTTACCTCTTCCGTTGCAATGCTCACTATCACAGGAAGATTGTGATGTGCTCTTAGCATCCTCTTTCCTTGATGGTTTTGGAAATATCTTGGATTATTTGTTTGAGGAATGCCTTGCTTCTGTGAACTTTGAACATTCGCCTTCAATATACCCCAATCCTGTAAATTGAGGCCTTCTTACAACCTCCAATGGTTGATTAATTCCTTGGCCATTAATACTAAGTCCTTCTCCTTTATACCCCATCTTGGAAATGAGTCTCATGTCATTCATTGAAATAGCTATCTCAATGCTTCTAATAAAAATAACATCATGAGAAGAAGAAGTTTATGTTATCTTCAATTCTATTGGGTCATCTTCTTTGGCCAGCTCTCTATTTGTAGGGGAACATTCTCCCATTTGTTCCTCCCTAACCTACTCTAACATGAACCTCAATTATTTCTTTTCTTCCTATACATCTTGTAGAATCCTTCTAAACTTTACATTCTCTTCTTGAATGCAATGGTTAATTTCTTCCAACTCTTGAAGCCTTGCTCACTTCAATCCCTTTCCCATGATGACATTCATAGTCCTTGGAAAAATGGTCACACCGCTCTGATATCGCTTGATCTGAATATTTTTGTGAATACTTTCTTAAACAAAAATCTTCATTACATGACCTTTTTCTAACACTTATTTTTGCATGGGAAATATGAGCAACAATACTTCACCAATCCATCAACATAAACAAGAAGCAAATAATCAATATGAAATCATAACACAAGACATGATAATGAAGTTTGTCCAATGTGGACTATGTCTCTGGGCCCTGAGTCAACAGTGTGGAGATTTCTTCATTAGTCTCAACAAAAGATAATGAGTACATAGTAGACCTTTGTCAACACAAGGATGGAACTCTCATCTTGAGTGGAAATTTCTCTCCAAAGAGACGTTATCCTACAAATGAATCTCACTCACAAAGACTTCTCCTTCAAAAAAACAAATAAATGACTTCTCACATAAATGGAAATAGGTCCTCTTGAATCCATTGATTAGATTCAAATCATACTCATCATGATCATAATTGTCTCACAATTCTAAGACCAATGGTTATAAACATGACTACTTTATGACAAAGTGTCAGCATGGCCCTCTTTCAACACTGAACCATCTCGGTTTTCGTTCAATGGCTAAAATGATGAATTTCCTGCAAAGATTTAGGTCTTGTTGTACTGCAACATACATAGATCATTAGACTTACAACATACATGCATCCTTTCGATAAAATAAAAACAATCAAGTGTCTGAAATGCATAATTATACCTCCCAATCCAGATATGGCCTAAAAATCGACTACTCAAATGTAGAAATTGACCACACCATCACAATCCTTGCGAAATTCTGAAGAATATGAGTATAAACTCGACCCCATTCTAACTCTATCAAATCTGGGCCTCTACGGAATCTAAAAGATTCCTCATAGCATCAAAATATTCCTTACATTAAGGTTCCATTGGTCATGGTTCCACCATTTCATGGTTCCACAAGTGTGTCAAGGTTTCATTCCATTTTGTTGGTTTTTCTTTGTTGGCTCTTTACCTCGTTCCTCTGCTTATCCCCATCAAATGAGAAAACTCGAGTTTAAATATTAAATGTTAGCATTACAAACAAGGTATCCATGTCAATATGCTCAGCTAGTGGGGGTCCGAGGTTTAATACATGTCTGCGTCGTATTTAACATATGGTTTCTTTTGTTTTTGGTGTTCATTGATTTTTATTTTTTTTTGGGGGGGGGGGGGGGCGGGGGGGGCACCAGTTGGTGGGCTGACCGATGCGGGTTTAATCCCTGTCAGCCCCATGTCACCATTGGCGATCTGTTGGGTGGGGTCTCAAGGTCAGACCCGTGAGCCCTGACCCATTATATATATATTTTTATATATACCATTGGAAAGGGTTGACAGATCTGCCAGTTTTGGTGTCCCACTTCTAAATATATACATATATTATTGGATTTCAAGCAAAGACCATGTGATGGATTCTGAGGGTGGTCACTAGCAAAATTAACCATTCAACAATTTGACCAATTCCATTTTCTGTTAAAGACGAATTTGTCGCTCCGTTTTTTGCAGCCAAATTTATCCATACTGCCAAATTTAGTGAAGCTCTAAATCTATCTTGCAACAAAAGTCTTACTTCTTTGACTAACAATAACTCCAAATACAAATTCGGATTGAATTGTCATATGAACCGTTGTAATCAAGATGATGAGATCTTTGATCTGATCCTAGTTTCGACAAGATCTGGCAAATTTGATTTTTGACTTCTCTAAAGACACATGGATTACCAATGGTCCAAGGAGTTTTCTAAAACGAAAAATTCATGCACATTCACATATCCCCTAAAATCGGATAACAAATAAAATTGATGAATTGTGCTAAGGGGGATTGGGCCTAGTGGAACACATTGGCTAGGCTGGGGTGGAAACCATTGTAAGGTTTTGGTGGGGCTATGTGGATGGCACATGAGTATTCTAGAGGGATGTGAATTGTCTAATGTGGCCAGACTGCTAACGTGGCACATTGTCAACGTGACATGTGGTAGGTAGAAATGGCCTTTTGTGGTGGTCAATAGTCTAGTTTTTCAATGACATGTGGCACTATTAGAATATGCCACATGGAAGGGTCACATCATCATGATGTCAATATGACATCAACAAGACGTGGAAGAAAGAGTGATGTGGATGTCACATAGATGTCGGGGAGGTACCACCTATGATATGGACACAAGTGTGGTGGGGAACATGATCACATAAATGATAAATATCAAACACACAACCCCCCCCCCCCAATTAATTTTCAGGAAGGTAGGGGGGCATGTTAACAATACAGGCTGCCAATTTAAAGGGGTGGCCATGTGGAGAAGATCAATTAAGGGGGAATTGAGAGAGCTCTAGTTGCATAAGCGACAAATAGTGAACCTCCCTTGTTATCTGTCAGAAGTCAGGGGACCACTATTAATATAGACCATTGATTTAATCAAGCTAGTCAAACAAGGGCTTCAAATTGTGATGGGTTTAACCACTACCCATGTGGCCTTATCTAGTTAGTCAGATTCTCAAGGGGCATATCTCTTAATCCAAAGATCAGATTGATATAAAAATTATATTGCCAGAAAACTCTTAGCAAGCTAAATGCGATGACGTTGTCCAAAATCAATTTCACATAATTTGGAGGAGAAAATTTTATAACCCCATCTTCATAATAAAACCATAAAAACAAAATTAATTAAAAAAACACCTTTTATCCATTTAAAAACTTTAAAAAAATGAGAAAAACCATTATAAAAAATATATAAAACAACTCTATTTTTTTCATTCTATTTTCATATACATGTTAAATTTTATGTAATGTTATAAATAACATATAATAATAATATTATTTACATTATAAACTTATTAATTTACAACGCATCCAAGCCTATAAGCCTACCAGGCTACTTGTCTTTGAAATGAATCTAAAACTTAATTAATATGTATTTACCCATTAGAAAACATGACACCTTTTTCCCACAAAAGTGTATTTGTATTTTGCACATTGTAAAGTGCAATAGCATTTGTCTTGTGCACGTTGTAAAGCACATGGTTTCCCAAACAAAAAAAAATTACAGAGGAAATATATATATATATATATGAGAGATGAAATAATGTAATAATACAATTTTTAAGGTTTATTATTTACTAAATGGTATGAAAAAATGTCTTTATATATGTTAAATTTGTAATATAATAGTATGAGAATTGTTGGGTTGTTTTCATTATTTTAATATTTTTGAAAGTTTGATAATTTGAATGAAATGTTTTTAAATTATTAAAAGTAATTTTAGAATGTGAGTTTTTTTTGGAAGGTTAAAGGAAATAAGAGCTTAGAGACAAGTATATGATATAAAAAGTTGTAAATTAAAATTTTATTTTTATATTAATGGTTTCAATTTTTAATATTAATAAATTATGTTTGTAATATTTTTTATTAATTGTTATCATAGTTGTATCGGAATTGTTCTTATTTTTTTTTTCATTTCAATATTTTTGGGAGTTTGGGAGTGATAATAAAATCTTTTTAAGTAGTTGCTTATGATATTTTTGGGATGTGGGTATGTGAATGAAATGTCATGAATGGGTTAGAAATTATTTTCCAAATTTGGGAGCTTCAAAAAAATGAGTTTAAGGAGAGTTTCCACATTAAATATAAAAGGCTTATAAATCAATGTCATGCCAACCAATCATATATTTGATTTTTATTATATTTTTATATAATGCGGATGGTACTATTTAGCTTTCTTCCAATCAGAACCGTGACAAGGATTTAAGCTTACAAAATTGTTTCAAATGCATATATGTAAATAAAAAAAAAAAAAATTGTGTAAGCTTGGTAGTTCTTTTTTCTATTAATATTTTATGAAAATAAGTATATCTTTAACAAAAATTGCAGGTGGCCTCAACCTGCCTGCAGGAAACCAGGTTTGTTGGCCACTTATCTACATTGAATGTTGTCGAAAATTTAAAAAGAGTTTTCATTACCATCCAGGCTACATTGGCAGTTTTATCTACTATAAGATTCATATTAAAATAGTAAATGTTAGTTGACATTTAAACAAAATTCTACTTGAAGACCTGCTTCATTCATTTGATGAGTTCATCGGGGCTGGGGCTTTCGCACTAGAGCCTGGGATTTCGCTTCTCTTCATATCCTAAATGCTTTGTTCGATCCTGTTTACCGTGATGTTGTTTCGATACAGTTGCATTTGGGCAGATTGGATCTACCTGTGCAGATCCTTCATATTTGGCTCAGCTGGTCTGACATCCTCCAGTTCCTCTCTTTCCTTATATGTTGTCATTACTCAGGCGGGATATTCTTCATGACCCAGTACTGTTGAATTGTTTTTCAGGATAGTGTTTGACGTCCTCTGGAATTCCCAGGGTCTTTAACCGTTGTTTCCCATTCCTCTACCTCGATCTCTTAATTTGCTATATTTTCATTTAGCTCTCTCTCCCATTTGGATATTATTGCTTTCACCTCTGGTGGTGTTCCTACCACATATGCATTTATCAAGTTCTGCATACTCTCTTTCCCAGTCTTCCTTCCTCTTTTACTTGGTCCTCTGTTAGAAGTTGTTTCCAACCCTTTCATATTTTTTCCTGCCTTGCCCATTCCTCTATTTCCTCTCTTTCCCACTTCATTACCTTCCTTTTCCATCCCGTCCTCCTTGCAGCTTAATTCCTCCTTTTCCATATGACGCACATGTTCCTGGGCTGGAGCACAGTATGAGTTCCGAGACTCCAAAACTCTCTGCACTCTGGTTGTTTAATTACCTAAAACATAAACTAGGAAAATATCCTTATAAGTCAAAATCATTTTGAACAGAATAAACACATGCTTCTCTGGCCCGAGCTTTTCCAATTGCTCCTAGCCTTGAGAACTTTAATAACTCACATTAACACCCAGGTTCCCCCCTCCCTCCTCAGGGAAATTGAGGCTTCTGACCTCCACTTCATTACAGTGGTTCTTTATTGAATTTTGAATAACCAAATTTCCCAGTGCCCATGAGGTCTCTCTGTTTCTCCTCCCAACTAAAATTTCTTACCCCCCCCCCTCCCCCGATTATCACCACCCCAACAGACAAAAGGATGCTTCTCAAAATGGACAATTATGAATGCAGCCCTACCCTGGGTCCCGTTAGAGGGGCAGGACCAAGATTTTCTTAGTGTTGTATCCCTACCCCAGTTCCTACCCCAGATGCAGCCTTTGATATCGTGGCCTTCAACCACGTCTAAGCTTGGCTCAAGTTGGAAAATAATAATCCTTGCCACTAAATCCAAGAAGGTGTCTCACCCCCCACACTTAACTATGACTCCTTCCTTCCCAAGCCACAAACTCCACCATAATGGTTTGACAAGTTTGATTTTACCTCCATTGTCGAAACCCCAAAGGACATCCTAGCAAGCCACAGTACCTCAGGACCTATCTACCCTGAGACCCATAACAATGTTCCCAAACCCCCTTCCCCCTTGTGGCATTCTAGACGAATTCGCTCGAGGTTAACAGGCTAGAGCCCCAAAAGAAACAGAGGGTCTCTACTCTGGCCACTTCTGAGGTTATCATTTCCATTAACCAGTATTCCTCTAATAAAATCATATTTTCCAAGCAGTCTAGAATGGGAGCCAAGAGAACATACCAATTCTTGCTGACGAAACCTGGTTGGAGCTCGACATCCTCCATCCCACTTCCACCAACTTCCGCAGCACGTCTTGACTTCTCACTCTGCATGCAAATGCCTCCTCTCCTAATTGTCTTACCTTTTTGTTTCCTTGTCCAAATGCCCCGCCTGTCATCTGAAGGACTCTCCACGTTCCTTCGTCCTCCTTCCATCGCCCATTCCCTCGTTTGTTTTTCTTGGGATGGGGTTTCCTTGACATTGGCATAATTACCCTTCATAACTCCTCTCTTATCGCTGACTGCTCTTGTTGTGGGCTTACTTCGTCCACATTGCCACTTACCACCTACTCTTTCCTGTCCTCTACCAATCTTGACACCTGGTCACCTTCTCTCCCCTCGGCCCTCATCCACACCTGCCTTTGCCCTGTACTGCCTGTTGCCCCACCTACTCTCGTGGCCTCACACCGTCCGCTTCTTCCTCTACCCTTCAAGCCAGTTGGGTGGCTGCTCCCACCTTGCCCCCCCATGGCCTATAGCCCACCTCACCTTCCTTCATTGCTTCGTAACTTCTGCACCTCGATCGAGGGCGTATATATGTAAATTTTAATTTTACTAAAATGTTACAATTTTACATATGTATTTTGTTTCTATTTTATAATTAAATATTTATAGATATTAAAATTTGTATTCTCTTAAATATATTTATACAATTATTAACACAAATTAATAGTGTTAAAAAAATTTAAGTTTAAATTGATACTTACTAATGTTGAAATAGAATTAACATATTAATATAATAAATATAAAAAATTAATAATATAAATTATCTATAACATTTTATTACACAATATTAGTAGTAGTGTTATATATAACAATTTTACATATTAGTAGTAGTGTTATTTTGAATAATAGTATAAATATTATATACCAATTTTACTACACAGTATCGGTAATAATATTATTTTAAGGTAATAATATTATTTTAAATAAACATGGTATTCTATTTATTTAAAATAAAATTTAAAATCATTATGGATGTGGGAGCATTAGGATTAGCCAGCAATGTGAACATGTGTTCACATGTTGTGGCTAAACAGGTTGAAATTCGTTGACTGTTGGGTCAAAACTAGTTTTTACTAAGAGGATTGGATCTCTCAAATAATTTGTTATAATTCATTATTGTAATAAGTTAAAGACTATTTTATTTTAGATTCAGAGATAGAGTTGTTTGCATAGGTGTGAGGGAGAGCTAAGAAATAGAGGATTTGTTGTTAGATCTCTTGAGAATAGAAGATTGTTGTTAGATATTGCTAGAGGATTTATTTGAGGATAAAAGAGGGAAAATGTAATAAGTGAGAGATTAGAGAGGGTCGCTGATAGAAAGCGAGGCATAGAGTGAGTTTGGGAATGCATTGTGAGACAGAGGTCTTTTCCCTGTGTAATCTAGCCTCAGGCCAAGACTCTGTATTATTTTATTTGTAATAAAACAATGTTGCATGAAAGATTTATTGAACAGCCGCAGAGGCTTTGAAGGTTGATTTCTTTTCTCGGTGTCTAAATATTGATGTTGGCCTGTGTTTTCTTGTCGGTTAATGAGATTGTTGCGTTGAAGGATCAAATGGTGAGCGAACTGCATCAATTCAGTTCTGTAGGGAAAAATACCCAAATACACTAAGTATCGGGCTAAAACTCAGTTTAAACAGAGATCCAAACTTCAACTATTATAGGTGGAAGTGTTATTGATATCGGGTCCGGTGGGTGTTATCTCATCGCTTAAGTGGAGTAGTCCAACCCTTGCAACTCCCAATCGCCGATTGGTATCACATCGACATATTGGAGTGGGTTTATATATATTGTTAAGCACCATTACAAATTGCCGATAGCAATAGCGATATCGTATCGGGACTATGGGATAGCACCGATAGGGGAGCCTTGTGTCTGCCGACTGCCAATACTATGATTGGATCTCGACTGTCCGATCGGTCAGA
This sequence comes from Pinus taeda, assembly GCA_000404065.3. NCBI lineage: Eukaryota > Viridiplantae > Streptophyta > Pinopsida > Pinales > Pinaceae > Pinus > Pinus taeda. Next base: position 167,293 of record APFE031292090.1, read on the forward strand.
TCCGAATCTGCAATGATAATTCATATATTTGCTTATAAAGGCAAAAAAGCATTCTTTAAGCTTTTTTCAAAGGCTTTTGGATTTTTGATAGGGAAAGGAAAAGTGTTAAGGAAAGGGGTGGATCAGTGGGGTGATTTATCGGCCATTTAAGATCCGATTGTTGGGTTGTAAAGATCCATTGTGGATTTTTATTAGCCATTGTTTCCGCTGCATCAATTTTTGGTATCAAAGTAGAAGAAAGAGGTGTTTGCAGTGAAGATGCCACCGAGGAGAGGAATTGGTCGAGGAAGACCATAACCAAACGCAATTTTGTTGGAAGAAATGCGGAGTTTGCATGCACGAATGGAGACAATGGAGACAGCCCAAAGAAGAGCGCCTGATGAAGGAGCTGAGAGTTCTTCAGAAGAATCTGCTGTAGATGTGGGAGAAGTAGAAGAAGACAATGAAACTTCCAAAGTCCTCAAGATGTTGGAAAAAGTTGGAAGCAAACCCAAGATGGAGATCCCTATGTATGAAGGGAGTCTAAATGCGGAGGAGCTTATAGATTGGATCAGATCCATAGATCATTACTTTGACTATGAAGAGATTGAGAAGAATAAGAGGGTGAAGTTCACAGTCACCAGATTGAAGGGTCATGCAGCCATCTGGTGGGACGAGGTACAGACATCAAGAACAAGGAAAGGAAGATCTAAGATCAAGAAATGGGATAAAATGGTGAGTAAACTGAAAGCCAAGTTTTTGCCTAAAGACTATCATTTGAATCTTTTTAAACAAGTGCAAAATTTGAAATAGAAAAGGATGTATGTTAAGGAGTATACAGAAGAATTCTATAGATTAAGTATTAGAACAAGGCATGTAGAAGATGATGTGGAAAAGATAGCTATATATATAAATGGGTTAAGGTATGAGATACAAGATGAGATTAGCTTGTTAAGTCTGAAAACTGTTGAGGATGCCTATCAAGCAAGTCTGAAGGCAGAGGACAAAATATTGAGGAAACAGAGTTAAAGGAACAGAGGAAAGAGCTCAGTGAGAGGTAGAGGAGCTGCTAGATCCAGAGGAACACAACATCAGCATGAAGCAGGAAACTCAAGTGGCAGATCACCACAGAAGGGTGAATCTAGTAGAGGAAGATTCGTGCCCAGAGGAAGAGGGTGAGGAAGAGATGTTAGGTGTTATACCTATGGAGAATGGGGACACATGTCATGGGATTGTCCTCATAACAAATCAACAAGCCAAAGGGGTGCAAATGTGGCTGAGGCAACGCCAGAACCACCTCGACTTGAGGAGAAAGAAGAACCCCCTTAAGAAGGTGAATCACTGCTATTTAGAAGAACTTTTCTTAGAGCAGAGAAGGAGGTTGGGTGTGCAAAGAAAGAAATTGTTCAGAACTACATGTAAATCAAATGGTAAGTGCTGTAAGGTCATAATTGACAGTGGGAGTACTGACAATCTTGTGTCCACAGAGATGGTGGATAATCTTGGGTTAGTGAAGACAGTACATCCTGCACCCTATAGAGTGTCTTGGTTGCAGAAGGGCCACCAAGTCATTGTGACAGAGCAATGTAATGTGGAAATGTAGATAGGTACATACAAAGATGTAATCCTATGTGATATAATGCCCATGGATGTATGCCATATACTATTTGGAAGACCATGGAAATTTGATCGAAAGGCAATTCATGACAGGAGAAGGAACACCTATACTATAGAGAAGGATGGAAACAAGCACACATTACTGCCAGTGAAGAATGATGTTGATAAAGGATTTCCTGAAAACAGAATCATGTTGATAAGTGGTAAATAATTGCTACAGGAGGTCGACAAAAGCGAGGAGTTGCATTTCGCTATCGTGGGGAGGCCCAAGGTAATCTTAACATCCACGAATTTAAATGATTTGCCTGAAGAAATTAAAGTTGTGTTATATAATTTTATGGATATCATTGTGGATGAATTACTAAATGTATTACCACCAATTAGAAGTGTTAGCCACCATATTGACTTATTACGAGGGGCAAGTCTACCCAATAAAACTGCATATAGACTAACCCCTCAGGAAAACGCAAAGGTTGCAAGGCAAGTATAGGAACTGATGGACAAGGGGCTGATCAAAGAGAGTCTAAGCCTGTGTGTTGTGCCAACAGTACTTAGTCCGAAGAAGGGAGGAGAATGGCACATGTGCACAGATTCCAAAGCTATCAACAAGATAACGATCAGGTACAGATTTCATTTACCCAAAATGGATGATTTAATGGACTGTTTAAGTGGATCTAGATACTTTAATAAGATAGACTTGAAGAGCAGGTATCATCAAATAAGGATTCAGGAAGGTGATGAATGGAAAACTGCCTTTAAAATAAATAGTGGACTGTATGAATGGTTAGTGATGCCTTTTGGGCTCACTAATGCACCCAACGCATTCATGAGACTAATGAATGAAGCCTTGAAGGAGTATGTAGGTAAATTTTTCATTGTTTACCTTGATGATATTCTGACTTTTAGCAAAAGTAAAGAGGAGCATTTAGAACATCTTAAGTTGGTCCTGAGAACTCTACAGAAGGAGAAACTATTAATCAATTTGAAGAAGTGTAGTTTCATGAAGGAGGAGCTGATGTACTTGGGATTTGTAGTTTCCAAAGAGGGCTTGAAGATGGATCTGGAGAAGGTACAAGCAATCCGAAACTGGCTTACTCCTAGAAGCATATTTGAGGTAAGAAGCTTCCATGGACTTGCTAGTTTTTAAAGAAAGTTTATAAGAGGGTTTAGTCAAGTTTGTGCACCAATCCTTGAGGCAATCAAGGAGGTCAATCAGCCAGTTCGATGGATAGAAGCAACGGACATAAACTTTAATTTGTTGAAAAAGAGGATAACAGAAGAGCCAATCCTAGCATTGCCTAATTTTGAGAAAGCTTTTCAAGTAGAAACAGATGCAAGTGGAGTAGCAGTTGATGCGGTACTAAGTCAAGAGCAAAGACCAATAGCATATTTCAGTGAGAAACTGAATGATGCAAAGAATAAATATTCTTCTTATGACAAGGAGTTTTATGCTATTGTGCAGGCATTGAAAAAGTGGAGGCATTACTTGTTTCCTAAAGAATTCATCTTATATTCAGACAATCACGCTTTACATTTTATTAATAATGAGCCGAAGCTAAATCAGGAGCATGCCAAATGGGCTGAATTTCTGCAAAGTCTCACTTTTGTAATAAAACATAAGAGTGGTAAGTCTAATAAAGTAGCAGATGCTTTGAGCAGGGTGAGTTTTCTTTTGCAAGAGTTTAAAGTGGGTGTTGTAGGTTTTGAGGAAATAATAGAAATGTACAAGGATGATGAAGATTTTAGAGACATCTACACAACAATTTAGAATCCAGTGAGCCATAACAGAAGTCAGTGGATGGACTACCCCATTCAAGGAGGCCTATTATTTAAAAGCAACAAGTTATGTATTCCCAAATGTTCCATGAGGGAGAACATCATCAAGGAAAAGCACAGTGGAGGGTTATCTGGTCATTTTGGACAAGATAAAACTTTCGCTCAGGTGAATGCTTTTTATTACTAGCCTAAAATGCAATTTGATGTTAAAAAGTTTGTTGAGAAATGTAGGGTATGTCAGTATGTCAAAGGAAGGAGTCAGAATATAGGATTGTATCAGCCGTTGCTCATACCAAATTGACCGTGGGATGCAGTTAGCATGGACTTTGTTCTGGGTTTACCAAAAACTCAGAGAGGAAATGATTCTATTTATGTTGTAGTAGATAGATTTTATAAAATGGCGCATTTCATTGCTTGTAGGAAAACTAGTGATGCAACACACATAGCTAAGTTATTCTTTTCAGAGATTGTAAGATTGCATGGTTTACCTGTAAGTATTGTATCAGATCGAAATACCAAGTTTGTGGGGCATTTCTGGAGGACACTTTGGAAGAAACTAGAAACTAACCTCAGTTTTAGTTCAGTATACCATCCTTAGATAGATGGACAAACTGAAGTAATCAATAGGAGCTTGGGGAATATACTAAGGAGTTTATTATATCAGAATCCTAAACAGTGGGATTTGGCATTAGCTCAAGCTAAATTCGCTTACAATGATACACCAAACTGAAGCACTGGAATGAGTCCATTTCAGATTGTTTTTGGAATTCATCTAAGAGGAGTGTATGAGCTTAGAGATTTGGGAAAACAGGAAGCCAGGAGTGCAAGTGTTGAAGATTTTGTCGAACAAATGCAGAGATTACAGGAAGAAGTCAAAGGTAAATTACAGGAGAATAGCAACAAATACAAGCAAAGAGCAGATCTGAAAAGAAGAGAAAAGGAGTTCCAAGTAGGAGATTTAGTCATGGCATATTTGAGGAAAGAGAGATTTCCTACTAAAACTTATAACAAGCTAAAAATGAAGAAAATAGAACCTTGTAAAATTAAAAGGAAATTTTCAGCCAATGCATATGACATTGAGTTACCAAAAGGGATTGGCATATCTCCCATTTTTAATGTTGTAGGCTTATATCCATTCAGAAAGGCAGAAACATAGTTGCAGAAAGAAGAGACAGGTGATGAAGTTCAAACCGTGAACTGGGAGGAACAAGTACCAAAAGCAGTCAAGAAAGAAGTTGAAGCTATCTTGGATCAAGAATATCCAAGAAAACCAGAGGGCAGACATATTTCCAGTATCTAGTCAAGTGGAAGGAGGAGTCAGTGGAAGATTCCAGTTGGTTCACAGCAGCTGAACTACAGAAATATGGTGTAAGTCCTGACAACTTGAAGAACAAGCCTTTTCTTCCCTAGGAGTCTGATGTAGGAGCATCGGGATTAGCCAACAATGTGAAAACTTGTTCACGTGTTGTGGCTAAACGGGTTGAAATTCATTGACTGTTGGGTCAAAACCAGTTTTTATTGATAGGATTGGATCTCTCAAATAATTTGCTATAATTCATTATTGTAATAAGTTAGAGACTATCTTGTTTTAGATTCAGAGATAGAGTTGTTTGCATAGGTGTGAGGGAGAGATAAGAAATAGAGGGTTTGCTGTTAGATCTCTTGAGAATAGAAGATTGCTATTAGATATTGTTAGAGGATTTATTTGAGGATAAAAGAGGAAAAATGTAATAAGTGACAGATTAGAGAGGGTTGCTGAGAGAAAGCAAGGCATAGAGTGAGTTTGGGAACTCATTGTGAGACAGAGGTCTTTTCCCCGTGTAATTTAGCCTCAGGCTAAGACTCTGTATTATTTCATTTGTAATAAAACAGTGTTCCGTGAAAGATTTATTGAACATTCGCGAAGGATTTGAAGGTTGATGTCTTTTCTCTGTGTCTAAATATTGATGTTGGCCTATGTTTTCTTGTTGGTTAATGAGATTGTTGCATTGAAGGATCAATTGGTGAGCGAATTGCATCAATTCGGTTCCGCAGGCAAAAATACCCAAATACACTAAGTATCAGGCTAAAACTCAATTTAAACAGAGATCGAGACTTCAACTGTTATAAGCGGAAGTGTTATTGATATTAGGTCTGGTGGGCATTATCACATCGCTTAAGTGGAGCGGTCCAACCCTTGCGATTCCCAATCGCCGATTAGTATTGCATCGACATATTGGAGTGGGTTTATATATATTGTTAAGCGCCATTACAAATCGCCAATAGCAATAGCGATATCACATCAGGACTATGGGATAACACCAATAGGGGAGCCTTGTGCCTATCGACCACCGTTGTTGCGATTGGATCCCGGCTGTCCGATCGGTCAGATCCGAATCTGTGGTGATAATTCATATATTTGCTTATAAAGGCGGAAAAGCATTCTTTAAACCTTTTTCAAAGGCTTTTGGAGTTCCGATAGGGAAATGCAAAATGTTAAGGAAAGGGGTGGATCGGCAAGGTAATTTATCGGCCATTTAAGATCCGATTGTTGGGTTGTAAAAATCCATTGTGACTTTTTATTAACCATTGTTTCTATTACATCAATTATTATTATACATTATAATCTAAAATATTTTTTTATATTTTTGTAATAATATTACCTTACCAATTTAATATTTAATATTTATATATTATTATTTACTTTTTTATTATTTAACACAATTTATTTATATTTCCAATATTCTTAAACTCATGTAACACAACTTTGTAATTTGTTTTAAAACCAATATAAATAAATAAATAAATAAATATATATATATATATATATAGTATATATATATATATTATATTTATTTATTTAATTTAAAATAAATAAATATAAATTTATATCAAACCATAAAAGATTATACCTTTAATACTTTAAGAAATTAGTTTTCATCGGTTATTAAAACCATGTTGCTTAGAGATTAGGTAATCTTTTGTTGGTAAATAATTTTGTGTTGGTAAGGGAAACCAGCTATTGGGTTGCCATGGGAGATCTCGTGATGTTGGAGTGTAGAGAAAAGTCACAGCAACTTGCGAGAAAATTCCTTGTGATGTGGGAGTGTGAGGAAAGCCAAAACTTATTTTCTAATTTTTGCATTACGTGGTAGTACAAGGAAAGCCATAACAACCATTTTACTAAATCCTTGACTTGTATAAATTCATTTTAATCCATACTTAACAATCAAGGGGGACGCATTATTTATAGTATGCAAATGAACGAAAATTATTCCACGGTATGTGTATGCTCTCACTCTAAATATGCTTTCTTTGTCAGTTCCTTTTAATTTTGTAAATCAGATATTATGTAAGTGTTCACGGAAAACATACTTATGGTTATTCCTTCTTCATCAATTTCTTTTGGTTGGGATAAGAAATGGCTGAAAAATAAATAAAATTTTAAACTAGGTATGAAAATAGAATTAAACAATATATGAAAATAAAATTTGGAATAGTATTAGTATTTTTTAATTTATTGGGTTTGAATATTTTTTATTGCATTTTTTGGAATGTATGTCAAAAATTTACATGTAGCATATATTCCTTATATTTTGTAAGATATGTTGTTAAATATTGAAAATATGACTATATGTTCCACATATGGATTGATGATTACATCTAAACATAAAACAAAGCCAGTTGTATGGTTAATAAAATACTACATAAACAAAAATACCAGATGTTCTAGGGGAGTGGGACAGTGCCCGCATCTCTAATGTTATTTTCTTCCATATACATATAGTTCATATAGCCCATACCATCAATTAGTCCTTTTTTAGGCAGTGATTCAGCTATAGAGTTAGCTTCCCTGAAAATATGTTGAAAAGTGATGTGTTGAAAAGATTGTTTGAGGTTGTTGATATGAGTTATCCAACGACTAAGATTTGGTGGAGAAAAAACAGTATTGGATGTAATCCCATCTATGAGGGATTTGGAATCCCCATATATGTGAATGTTGTCAATATGCAATCTTTTAGAGAACCAAAGTAGTCCCCACAGTGCCAGAATATATGCGCTCCTATTCGTACCTGCAACTGCATTCCAAGATATTTTATAATGTGTTCTATAATCAATTCTAATCCATACACCATATCTGTAAATCCTTGATTGAGCCGTGCCATCAAAGTAACACGTCGCAAACAATATGTGAGGAGGAATGTATCATATCGACGATTGATCCTTATCACATTGTGTGCTTGATTCAATATTCTCCATCCACATACCAACTTTGAACATGATCCGGTAGATGTCAATCTTGTAGTTTTCAAAAATAAAACCATTTATGGCTTTCCATATTTCCCAGAAGATATAAAGTGGAATGGCTTGGAGATTACCTTTGTGGTCCATCCACCATATAAGGCATTGCTCAATTGTTAGGAAGTGTCTGAAAGGTATGTTGTGTTGTTGCATTATGTATCTCCAGACCTGTAAAGTAATATGACAATCCAAGAGAAGGTGTGTGTTTGTCTCTAGTGAAAGTTTGCAAAGAGAACATCTTACAGGCCCCTGTATGCCTCTTTTCCATAGATTCTCCCAAGTCAATGTTTTGTTGTGTCATGCCAACCATGTATACATAATGATTTTGTAGGGGACATTTACTTTCCAGATTTTGAACAACCACATAGATTGAGTGAAAAAGAAAATAGTAGTCATAATGTACCTGTGCGAATCAACTACTACCACTGAGTTGTCGCTTAATCTTCTTGCCCATGTAATGTGATATCCTTCCTCCATCCGACATAAAGCAGCACAACTCAGGGTCTATATGCATGTATTACATTCTTCAACATAGTGCTCGGTCAAGCCCATTTCTTCAGCTTTTCTCCATATAGGAAAATGTCCACGTCATCCAAGAATGACCTATTCCAATAAGAAATATCCTCTAGAATGTATTTTTCTCAAAGTTTCCTCCGATAGTTTATATCCCCCCTTGATACCTATTATATTATCTATGCCAATAATAATATTGTTGCTCTTTCCAAAATCCCAAGTAATCTGCTTGAGGAACCAATCTTTGACCTTGTGGAAGCTATTCCAAATATATGATCTCATTTTTTTGTCCAATGTGCCCTTCTCTAATCTAGTCCTTCGTTGTCCTTTGTTGTAGATACTCAAAAGAGATAATGTCTTGCCAAATGCCTTCCCAAAATAGTGCTCTTTAGATTTATTTGTTAATGAGAGTCCATCCAAATTATTTAATATCTAATATTCCCCTTCCAGCGAACTTTTTAGGAACGATTATCTTCTCCCACTTAATCAAGTGGTATCTATGTCTGGAGCCCGAACCCGCCCAGATGAAATGTGCCATTTAGCTTTTGATTTCATTCACCACATACGAAGGAAGAATATATAGTTGTGTCCAATATACCATAGTTTGTCGGTGAACAACTTGTGCTAGTATATATCTTCCGCCAAGGGATAGCCATCGATGAGACCAATTGAACAATTTTTTCGAAATTTGTCCAACAACCTCAAAGCTTATAGAGATTAAACTCCACATTATCTCAAGATGTTATTGAGCCTTGAACCTTGTTTCATGACAAAAGACTCCTTAGTCTCCACCATTGGATCCAACCACTTTGAGCTTCCACTTAATTAATATCAAACTTATAAATTTAAATCATTTTTCTATTAAGTTGGAGAGTAGATACTTATTACACACAAAAATGCCTGAAGCACTCAACATTAATAAATGTAATGATATAAATAAGATAAATGAATATTAGACTTAAAATAGTTTCACTATCTTAACCAACTAACTAATTATTAGTTGAAACAATATCTCAACAACACACCAATCTAAGAAACAACAAATTAGAAAAAATATCTCTCAAACTAACTAAATAACTTTCTATAAATTAAAAACAAATTTTAAGTAAAAAAACTTTTGCTCTCTCAATAATTTCAATATAAAATATAACCCTTTACCTGCACTTTAAACAAGTAAAAGTTACCTGCACCAATATAATATACTTGACTAAATTGTTACATGTTACTATTTATATACCCTTTAACGAGGAAGAAGCGAGGAACGAGCATTCTTATAAACCAATTTTAAATATATTTCACCTCCATGTTTATATTGCCGTTTGCCTAACAAAATCTTTGTCGGTTAAAAAACTAACCTTTATTCGAAATGACATGAATCGCATCATTCCGACTTCCCCTAACACGTGGGTCGATTAGGGCAAGAAACGTGAAATTCCAGAACTCAACATTTAACCATCCACGCGGAGTCAAAGTCAGGCACCAAGGAAAAGACCACTCAAAATTTCAAATTTTATGATATTAGAGTAACTTAATAAGAGGTGGATAAGTTAGTTATTTTTGCTCTATTTTTTTTTATGATAAAGTGTGGGATTTTCTGAACTTTAAAAAATGAAAAGAATCCTCTAGACTCTGGTCGCTTTTAACCTAGTCAAATATCAAATAATTAAAACTTTGACCATAGACCCCTATTGATTTTGCCCCTTACAGAAAAAAAAAAAAGGTAAGAACTAAAAGCGAAATGTAGGTACCGCCCACAGAAAAAAAAATATAAACTTGTGAGCAGAGTTTTATGCAGTGAGTGCAGCGCATGTGATGATAAATATGAGCGTCGGCACATTAAAGTGCGTATGCGCTCTCACCAAATATACGTTAAATATTCTGCATCTGTGCTGGCTGTTCGTTGGCTGGAGAGCATAAGCACCGTCATCCCAGCACAAACGCGTGATGACCACTGCATTTATTATTATACAGCGGGTCAAGATTTTCTATCCGTAGACTACGTGCCGTGGAAGACTCTAAAGTTGAATCAGTCTTCATAAATTATGTGTATATAGATGAGGAGCTTACTCTGTAATTTACCCGTGAATGAATTTGCATTGACTGCAATGGCTTCAACACCTGTGCCTTCCTCTGCTTCTCAGCCCAATTTACTTCGCCATTACACTCCCACTGTCACAGATTGCTCCTCCTCAGGCTCCTCTATCCCCGTTGTGGATTTGTCTGAACAAAAAACCAGGGTCGTCCAGGACCTGGTTAAAGCCTGCGAAGACTATGGGTTCTTCAAGGTTGTGAACCATGGAATCTCGCAGGCTTTAATTGATGCCATGGAGGCAGAAGCGGAGAAGTTATTCGCTCTGCCATTGTCTGAAAAGGAGAGAGCAGGGCCTGCCGACCCGTACGGGTATGGCAACAGAAGTATTGGTCGCAATGGGGATGTGGGTTGGATTGAATATCTGCTGTTCAGATCTGATTTTCAATATGTTCAGCAGCGTTATAAGGCAATTTCGCCAGATAATTATATCAATTTTTGGTAAAAAATTGCAATTTTTTTTTTAATTTATTTTACATTTATATATAATACTTCATCACTTATTAATAGGTTTATTTCGCTCTACAGTAATACTGCCAGCAAATACATAAGTGCAACCAAAAAGCTTGCATGTGATATACTGGAACTGCTAGCAGAAGGGCTTGGGCTTCCTGAAAATATATTCTCAAGTTTTCTAACAGCCGAGGGGAGCGACTCTGCATTCAGACTCAACCATTATCCGCCATGCCCGGATCCTTCTAACATAATAGGATTCGGAGAACACACCGATCCCCAGATTTTAACCGTTCTGCACTCCAACGATGTCGGAGGATTGCAGGTTTTATCCAGAGAAGGAAAGTGGGTTACCGTGTCCCCGGACCCGTCCTCGTTTTCTATAAACATAGGAGACTGCATGCAGGTATATAAATTTTTATTGGCAAAATTTCTATTAGATTGTATTAATGTTTATCTAGAAGAGTGTGTGGTGAAAATCATATCATAATTTATTTTTTGGATGTGTTTTGAACCAACCAGTAAAGTTCAATCAAAAAGTGTAATTTACTAAGTTTTCTGATAAAATCACATCACAAATTACAAATTATTTTTGCGAAAATCATATCATAAATTATCTATTTTGATTGACAATAATCTTACTATAGTTCTGTGATCTGAGTTTGTTTAAGAATTTGTTTACTAATCTATTATATGAAATTTTTTGATTTTTGATTCTGTTTTTGAAATTTCTAGAATTTTAAATTTTATTAGAAAACAAATTTTTTAATAAAACTTTTATAAAAAAATATTATATAATTATATGAAATTCAAGATTCAATCAAATAAAATAGGAGTGAAAACAAGTCTACCCTCCATTCCTACCTCTAGTATTTTGATGTTTAAAATAATTTTACAAATAATCCAACCTGTGTAAAGAAATGTTTCCTCAATGAAAGCTTATAATTTATTTCTTTGGCAAGTTTATTAATTGAGACATTCATGGAATTAGATATATATTTCTATCTTTATTAATTGAGACGTTGAATATACTGTTGAAGTAGGTACTGACAAACGGGCGGTTCAAGAGCGTGAGGCACCGCGCGGTGACAAACACGCTGCGTTCGCGGATTTCAATGATGTTTTTCGGTGCTCCGGCGATGGATGCGACCATCGCCACTCCTTCCCAGCTGGTGGACGAAGATCGTCCCGCCCAGTACATGCCATTCCTCTGGTCTCAATACAAGAAATCCATCTACTGCTTGAAGTTGGGACAAACTCGTGGCCTGCTCCAGAAATTTCAGGCTTCAATGGTAGGAGTAGGTGTGGCTTAATCCACTCACCAAATTTTATTCCGGTGGTTACAATCCGATGATATAATCGAGGGGGAGTTGCTTGATCAAATAGCAAACACAGTCAGATGATACAGCGGGAAAAATTGTTGTACATTCAAGATTTTTAATACAAAAAGTTTTGGAGTAATTGAGTAAATTATCCAATATGGTATTTGACCTCCTAAACAAAATATTTACAAATCATATATGTATATGAAAATGTATTGAATTATAATGAAAGTTAATTGTATTGAATTATAATGAAGGTTAATTGAGATTATTTTTTAGTAGTCGGGAAATATGATTGTTATTATTATTTTTTTAAATAATAAAATGAATTTATTTATTGTTAATTTTCACCAATGATAATTTATATGGATTATATTGTTATAATAATTTATTGTCATTAAACTATTTTCAATTCAAAAAATAAAAAGTTAAGACCATCATTCATGTTACAAAGAGAAGAAAGTGATCACCACTTTCAATTTAAGAAATAAAAAACTAAAATCACTATTCATATTACAAAGAAAAGAAAGTGATGATCATTTTCAATTCAAGAAATAAAATGCTAAAACCACTATTCATGTTACAAAGAAAAGAAAGTGACAACCACCACCATGTTATAAGGGGAAAAAGTGATCACAATTCCATTTTATCAGTGATGATCATTTTCAATTCAAGAAATAAAATGCTAAAACCACTATTCATGTTACAAAGAAACTAAAGTGACAACCACCACCATGTTATAATGGGAAAAAGTGATCACAATTCCATTTTATCATGGAGTTTTGTGGATGCAAATTTTCCTAATAGCATTTTTATTTAATCGCATTTTCAGTTAATCAGATGGACTTAATAGAAAAAAAAAAAAAAAAACTTAAATATTCATATGTATTGATTTTGGGATATTTTATAAATTAGTAGTTTTTCATTTTTTAACTAATAAATTGTAATTTTATTTTTTCAATTTTTGATTTTTTCACGAGTATATTTTTTGAAATCCATCAAGATTTGTTTTTATACAATTTGAATTATATAGTTTATATGTTTAACATTTACATTTTTTAATAAAAAATTTAGTTAATTGTATGAACTTATAATTGAGAATCATGGATAAAATCTTAAAATAAATTCAGATACGTAATTTGAATTTTATGGAAATTTTCTATTATATGTAATATTTGAGATAAATTTTAACTAAATCAAGTTGTAATTTAGTTCTTTTAAGTAGTATTTCCATGAGTATATCTTTTTAAATCCTTATAAATGTGTTTGAATGACAAATTTGAGCTATACAATGTTTCGATGAAGATAAATCTATTTATACATTTTAAAATGTATTTTAAATAAACAAAAATAATAATCTCACTCAAAATTGTATCACAATAAAAATAATGAGAAAAAAAAAACAAAAAATTAAATAAATTAAATATATATTTTAACAAAACATAACCTCTTCTCATAAATTGTGCTTATCAATTTATTAAACGAAACAAAAATAGTGCCCCTAATTTTAATTAATTAAAACAATGAACAAAACCCAAAAAAAAAACCTTAATCATGAATAAACCTAAAAAAAGAATCCTTCATCAATGAACAAAACCCTAAAAACAAAAACCCTAAAAATAGAAACCCTTTATCCATAAACAAAACGCTAAAAACAAAAACCCTGAATCAATGAACAAAACCCTAAAAACAAAAACCCTGAATCAATGACCAAAACACTAAAACCAAGAAAACCCTTGATGTAATTTGAGTCATAATAAAACTCTTTATCTTATGTAAAATTTTGCAATGAAAATCACTTTCGGCTCTGGCTGTTTATGAATGTGAATGAATGAACAGCGGCGACTGGTATCTGTGTGTCAGTCAAAGCGTTCACACTGCAACATGGACGAAATTTAATTTTCTGTGACATCTGTGTAGCCTGCTGGCCACAGGCCACTATCTGTTGTGTCAAAATAGCTGCAGGCCATATGGTTACACATGCTTGTCTTCCATTTTCATGTTGGTATTAAATCTGGAAATTTACTAGGTTCTCAACTTCTTCTGTCTTAAAAGTATATGCTTCATGAGATCACATCCAGTGACTTCTCAACGCGGCAGACCCCATTTTTGATGATTACATATGGGAATATACCTTTTTAAAGATGGAGCGGGAAGCTTTTTTTATTTCAGGATATTAATTTAATGATAGGTAACTTTTTTAATTTCAGTATATTAATTTAATGAAAGGTGGATATTAAATTTAACTTATCTTTTCTTTGTGTTGACTTTCCTTGTCAGTGATGCAACTTATATGATACTGTTGTAGATTTCACAGGATTAAATATACTTCGATTTTAAATATTTTATAAAAAATGTTTTATTCACATTTAATTTTGTCCACCGTCATATTAATTATTTTTATTTTAAATAAATTATTTTATAATTTATAAATTATAATTTAATAATAAAAAAATGTGTGGTATAAAACATTTTTGGAAATATTATTTAATTAGAACATTAATAAGAAATCCTCACGTTTTAACTGATATTTATTTAAAATAATCTTAATAATAGGGGTAATGGGTATATAATTATATAATGATATATTTATATTAATAAAATTATAAATGATTTGATTAATTTTATTTTATTTTATTATGTTTGGTAAGATATTTAGATTATAATAGATGTTAGATAATTTAATTGAAAATATTAGTGATATGAAGTAATTTGTAAATTATGAAATTTAAATTTGAAATCTATGTGTATTCAATCAACAAAATAAAATTAATCATTTTTAAAACATTTTTTTGTTTGTTTGTTAGGTAATGTGAGTCTTGAGATGACTCCCACGACTTAAGCCCTCAAAATCACCTGTGGATCAGACTTAGCCTGGGCCACACATAGCATGACTAGATTTTTTCCCATGGAGTATAACTAGTGGCATCTTCACCCTGGAGTGCCTTAACCTACACACCATGGGCCATTTTAAAAATACTTTTTATTCATATTTATTGTGAGACCAAGCAGTAACTCCTCAACCAAAAATTGATTCCTGTTTATTCCTTTAGGTAGGTCTTCATTATATACATGACGGAGAGACTGTTCACTCCCAATGACTGTTCATATTACTTATTTATCTATTTACATTATATTCACCCAATCATGAGGATTAGGTGTCAACATTCCTCCTTAATCTGAAGGAATGTTGGTGAGTCCAAGCATCATTCTGAATCATTCAAGCTTTTCTCTTCCAAGCGCTTTGGTGAAGATGTCTGCAATTTGCTCATTTGTGGAACAATGACAGAAATGGATTGTTTTGGCCTCAACATGATGTCGAATAAGATGATATTTAGTATTGATGTGCTTCGTTTGATCATGGAACTTTGGATTCTTGGCCAACTTTATTGCAGAGGTATTGTCAATCATGAGTGGAGTTGATTGTATTTGTTTTACCTACAAATCTTCAAGATTTTCCTGAGCCACACAATTTCTTTTGTTGCTTCAGCTGCTACCACGTATTTTGCTTCTGTTGCGGAATCTGCTAGAACTGATTGTTTGTGTGATCTCCAGGAGACAACTCTTGATCCAAGACTCATAGCATATCCTGAAGTAGATACCCCGGTTTCTTTGTCTCCATCGAAGACTGAATCAGAATATCTAATCAAGCTGAAGTCGTCCACCTGTGTATACTTGATTCCAAAGTCTTGAGTTCCCTTCAAGTACCTTAGAACCTTTTTTGCAGCAGACCAATGTCCCTCACAAGGCTTTTGCATAAACCTGGAGAGGATTCCAACCACAAATGAAATGTCTGGTTTGGTAGTAGTTAGTTAGTTGAGACTTCCTACAAGTTGTCTATACTTTGTTGCATCCTCAAATTCCTTTCCTTCAATAGATGTGAGCTTTAAGTTTTGTTCCATTGGAGTAGTAAGAGGATTGCACTCTGGCATGCCAAACCTGTTCAACAAATATCCAATGTATTTCTTTTGAGAAAGAAATATGGACTTTGGATGTTGGGTTACTTCAATGCCAAGATAGTAATTAACATAGCCCAAATCAGTGATTTCAAAACTTTTCCCCAATTCCTTCTTTATGGATGCAATGTAGCTTTCATTGTTCCATGTCATTAAAAGATCATCTACATATATCACAAGATATACAAATGTTTTTCCAACTTTCTTGACAAATAAAGTTGCATCATCAAGATCAAAATGATTGAAATTGAGTTTCAGAAGATGCTCAGTTAGTTTTTCATACCAAGCTCACAGTGCTTGTTTGAGGCCATACAAGGACTTCACAAGTTTGCATACTTTATGTTCATGTCCTTTCACAGTAAATCCTTCAAGCTAGGACATAAAAACATTTTCTTTTAAATCTCCATTCAAGAAAGAAGTTTTTACATCCATTTGATGGACTTTCCAACCGTTCTGATCTGCTAGTGCAAAGAGTGTCCGGATGGTAGCCCATTTTGCTGGGGGGGCAAAAGTCTCCTCATAATCGACCCCTTCCTTCTGTGCAAAACCTTTTGCCACAAGCCTAGCTTTGTTCTTGTCAAGTGAGCCATCAACTTTATACTTGTTCTTGTAGACCCACTTGCAGCCGATTGGTTTGGTTTCTAATGGAGGATCAACCAGCTTCCAAGTGTCGTTCTTTATGAGGGCATCATACTCCTTTTGCATCGCTTCTTTCCATTCATAATGAGAAGCAGCTTCTTTGAAGGAAGTTGGTTGAAAATATGTAGACAAGTTCAATTCACAATCATAAGAAACATCCATATCAACAGGTGAATTAGACTCATCCACATCACCTCCATTTTGCCGGTTTGAATTTCTAGTTCCTGTCTTTCCAACCTCATCAGGATGAACACTTTCAAGTGTCTTTGTCAGCCACTTTGGGGGAACTTTCTCTGATGGTCCACGCTGCTCCATTGATTGAGTTGGGACTGAATCAAGATTGAGTCTCCCAATTCTATCAATCACATCACTTAAAGCATCATCTGTTGTTGGAGTTTCATGCGGGGAGAGTGTTCTTCAGAAGAAGATTCCACATCTTGATCTAGTATAGGAATCCCCCCTTCAAGATGTAGAATTTGATTACCAAATTCTTGAAATGATTTTGCTTTTGCGAATCTATCCAAGCGATCAAGTTGCCGCTCAACAACATTGTCAGTTTTGGATGATTCAAGAAAAATTACAACTCTAGATACAACAAACTTTTTATTTACTTCATCATAGTGATGGTATGCTTTGGAGGTGTTTGAATACCCCAAGAAGATACACTTACGACTTCTAGCACCAAGTTTGTTTCTATGTACCTTTGGTATCAAGGCATAATAGGTGGAACCAAAGACCCTGAGATGCTTTATCGAAGGAACATGTCCATACCACATTTCATATGGAGTCTTGTTTTTTATAGCATTAGATGGACATCTATTCTTTATATATGCAACACATAGAACAACATCAACCCAAAACATTATCTTTACATTTTGAAGAAGAGCATGGATCGTACCATATTTAAGATTGTCCTATTCATTCTTTCAGCTACACCATT
>APFE031292090.1:184877-204880 GCA_000404065.3 Pinus taeda
CTATGCTTTCCTAGAATGCAAGCATCACATTGCTTAAGTTTCCTAGGAATTGTAGGCAAACCAGCAACACCATTTTTCTTCGACAAGCGGAGACTGTCATAGTTCAAATGTCCAAATCTAGCATGCCATAATAAACTTGATGGAAGTGTACCTTCTTCATGATAAGAATTGTATGAGAAATGTTGTGCATGAGCAGAGGTTCCTTGCAGTTTGAGAAGCCTTTCTTCTTCTATTCCCCTCGTGAAAAGTGAGTGGTCAGATGCTTTTCTTACCTCAAGCTTGCCATCAAACATATGAATGGAGTGACCTTGTTGGCGGATGTGGACCAAGAACAGCAAATTTCTCTTGAGCTGTGGGAGATATAGAACATGATCCAGAAGAAAGTCTGGAAGACTAGGCAGTTTAAGCCTGATTGTGTCAAGCCCTGATGGCTTGATTTTTTATTGATCTGCAAAGTATACTGCTCCATCAACATTGTCAGTGAAATCTTCAAAAAAATATTTTCTATGAGCCATGTGACAGGTTGCTCCTGAATCAAGCAACCAATCATTTTTCCAAGAAGCAAGTGAAGCATTAAACAGTTCTTCATTTACTCCAATGTTACATTGTGCCTCAACATAGTGAGCAGATTCAGGTGCTTTACCTTTGTCTATATCATCAGTTTTACCTTTTTGTTGATTTCTTTTCTGCTCAATTTTGTCCCATGGTAGCTTGCATGTAGAGGCATCATGTGATCCATTTCTTTTGCAGCGAATGCAGTGCAAATCTGCCTTTTCTCCTTGAGAATGTCTGCCCCCCCCACCTCTGAAATATCTTCTTCTTCCTCTTCGACCACCTCTTCCTCTTGAAGAATCTTGAGTAGGATGATTTTCTTTATGAGCAAGGTACATAGCCTCTTTAGAAGATTCAGGGGTTGTCTTCTTTCCAAAAGCTTTCTCTGTTTCAGCAAACTTTTTCACAAGAGAGTCAAAGGTGATATCTTTGAGATTTCCATTTGCTTGCAATGACTCAAGTTAATTGGAGTAAGTAGGATAAAGTGCCTTGAGAAAAGTGATAAGAGGAATATCCAATTCAACCTTAGTGAATTTGATATCATGCATTATAGACTTGACTTCAGATGCAAGAGCAAGAGGATCATTATTTTGTAGTTCAAGAGTGAAGAGTTTAATCATGAGTTGAAAAACTTCAAGTGCAGAATGTGAGTCATAGAGTTCTTTCAGCTTTTGTAAGGCTTCAAAAGTAGTTGAAAATGGAAAAATATGGTGACTCACCTCTTCATTTACAGATGCTGCGATTAATGCATAAGCTTTGTTGTTCTTGTTTTCCCAAATGACGAGCTCTTTGTCTAAGGTAGGATGTTCTAGCTCTTTGTCTCTGTCTTCAACACACACTCCTTTCCACAACTCATTAAAAATATGGGTGTGTTTTATCATCTGGGACCACTCAAGATAATTCTCCTTGCCAGTGAGAACTATTCCCACAATGAATATGATTGAATGCATTGTAAAATCTTGTACTGTAAAAAAACTGTGTACTGTAAAAAGAAATATACTTCTGCTGATAGAAAAATACTTCTTCCAATATACAGTAAAATTGTACTTTTGGTGGTAATTTTTAAAAAATTAC
Source organism: Pinus taeda (assembly GCA_000404065.3). Classification (NCBI taxonomy): domain Eukaryota; kingdom Viridiplantae; phylum Streptophyta; class Pinopsida; order Pinales; family Pinaceae; genus Pinus; species Pinus taeda. The sequence goes on from APFE031292090.1 coordinate 186,504, forward strand.
AATTCAAAGGGGCATTCGACATGATTTTTCAAAATTTGCTTGTTCGCTCAACCAAAATCAGTCATAAATATATAGGGCAGTTTGCATCTAACACAATTTTGTGAAGAACAAAGAGAATTTAATTGATGATGACGGGAACATCGATTCGAAAGTGTAAAGATTACCAAAAAAAGCAACCCCTTTTGGGCCAATCGGCTGCGGTGTGCTTCCTAAGAGAATTATCGTTTTCTTCCTGGTTCCATTTACAACATGTTCAATGTAAAAGGGGTTTACCCATGCCACAGAGTCATCCATGCTTGCCGGCAAATTGAATTCGTGTCCGTTCTTATTGTTGAGATTCAGGCGATGAATAAAGCGGCACCTCTCCTATCGCCATAAACGCTCAGACGAGAACTTGAATTATTTTACAAGGAAAAAAGAAATAGTTCAACACAACGTTATTCAAATAGTTCAATGGCTCACCACACCAGCATTCTTTAGAATCGCTCACTGCACCAGTGTTCTTCACAAATGCTGCTATACTCAACGCTTCCTGAATTTAGAGAACAGTAGATAGATTGCACAATAGACAGAGAGGATAGAGAGCACAGTAGACAGTGGACAAAGAGCTTAGTAGGCAGACTCCACATGGATAAAGGACAGGGAGCAGTAGGAAGAAGGAAGTTACAACTATTTTGGGAGCTGGCTCTGATACCATGTCAGACCAAGCAGTAACTCCTCAACCAAAAATTGATTCATGTTTATTCCTTCAGGTAGGTCTTCATTATATACATGAGGGAGAGACTGTTCACTTCATCTCCCGACGACTGTTCATATTACTTATCTATCTATTTACATTATATTCACCCAATCATCAGGATTAGGTGTCAACATTTATTTTATTTTATTTTTCAGTTGATGATGGTGATGATTCACCTCTACTAACACTGATATCATTTATATGACCTTAAGAAGGTAAGAGTTTACTCATAATTCCTTAGCATTTTATTTCTATGCCTGAAAAACATTAAGAGAGGTGTTCTAAGATCACCATAGTTTTGCTCATTTAAAAGGTTGAGAACTTGGTAGTGTGAAAAATATTTTGAAAATTAGATGGAATGTGAATATAAAATGAAACATTGAATAAAAAAAATCTCATCTTCAACCCTTTTAGTGTTACAAAGTCACAAACTCTTTCATCCCATGGTGTTTTGGGAATTAAACAAGACCCACTTTTCATACCTTTGATATTTGAAATTGGGTTGAGCATCTCATATCTTAGTTTCTCTTTTCCCTCTCTTTATCACCACACACTTTTTCCATAATTTTTGAAGCAATAATATTTTTAATATTATCATTGTTTTGCTAAATGATATCCTCTTTTATCCCCATATGTTGAAACCAAGACTCAATATCCTTATGTCATCCTTATTTGAGTCAAAGGTGGAGGTTTTGGCTAGAGTTAGAAGCAAGTTTAGGAAATCTTTTGACTTCCACATCTTTTAATCTTTTCTTATACATAAGATACCTAGTCATACCATCCTTTCAATGGGGGAAAGACTTGACTCAATTTGGAGGATAGGATAGGGAGTATTTTCTTTAATCTTGATCATGTAGTCTATAAACTAAATTTGTATTTGTTTTATCTTCCTCTACAACTCTCTAACTATACTACAACCCAAAACCCTACATCCATATAAAATAACAAGAATGATGAGAGTATCTAAGTACTGTTTCTTTTTATCCTATATCCAAAGATCTATTGACTTACAATTCTTTTCAACCCCATATTAAACTTTTCATCTTCCTTTTATCCTTTACTCAATACCATAAGCATAAATCTTCTAAAATTTTTAATTACTTACCAAATTTATATTTTTAGAAAAAAAACCAATATCATCAACATTATACATTATTATTTTTTATTTGATCATTTATATATATATATAATAAACAAATTTGTTATACTTCAATTATTTATGTATGAAAAACTCTCCCTTTCATTATATACTAAAATTCATCTCTTTTATCTTTTCATAATAGTGAATGTAAAAACCTTCATTCCATTACTTTTATCCATTCTAAAAATTATGTGCATTATTCGTTACTTTTATCCCTCCATGATAATATTCATTTTCTTGGTCATCTATTATATTAATATGATATTATAACAATTATATTACGTGTGGCATTTTTTTTTTAATATATTTTGAAAGATTTAAATGAATTTATTTATTTAAAATATATTAATTATAATTATTTCATAAATTTCATAAATAAGTTTATTATGACATATTTTTAAAGACTTGAATATATATAGTTAGGTAAATTATTTTTCCATTCAATAAAACATTATATTGGGCTTTTTTGATGGAGTAGCTCAAGAGAAGGTTTGTGGAGGAAGATGTCTGATTAGGATAACATATAATAGACCGGTCCAATTCAAAATTTGTCTTGATCCAAATACCAAAGTCAAATTTATAGTTGGGTAAATTATCTTTCCATTCAACAAGACATTACATTGGGCTTTTTTTGATGGAGTAGCTCAAGAGAAGGTTTGTGGAGGAAGGCGTCTGATTAAAATAACATATAATGGACCGGTCCAATTCAAAATTAGTCTTGATCCAAATACCAAAGCCAAATTAATAATCATAAATCATATCCTCATTCTTGGTGACTCAAAATGTGTTATTCACTCACTCATAGGAGAGACTCACCTTGAGGTATTAGATATAGCAACGAAGAAACTCAAAGAAGACCCACCTTGAGGTATTAAATCTAGCAACAGGGAAACACAAAATTGAGGATCTAAAATCTCATTTTCAAGACATTAGATTCCAACACTTATTCAGAGAACACAACATATAGTTTCTCTAAAAAAACTCTAGAGTTGGAATCAAACACAATTATATATTTAGACTGGATAGGTAACCAAATTTAAGACTCTCACTCTATTCGCATAACAAATATGAGCTAACCTGCAGTGCTTTGGCATTGGGGCAAAGTGGAAAATTTATCAATTCAGGCCATCTTGGGATCAACTTGATCTTGAGCAGTGAAAATAATTTTCATTATCAAGAATCTGGTTGTTTTTAGTATAATTTTCATATCATGTTGTTCGAGTCAACTTAGGCACCGAAGTCTGGTTGAATTCATTGTATTAAGTGTCAAGAGTCTATTGGTTATAACATTGTATCATTGTATCAGTCCACTCAGTTTTTCTTTTTGTGAAAATTCCAAGTTGCTGTAATGATCAACATTGAGTTGAAATATCTGTACCTTTTTTTTTTTTTTATTTCAAAGAAATAACAAAAAGTTAATATTTTAAAATGGAAAAAAAAATTGTTCACTAAACCACGCAACTTAAGATTATTTCACCAACTTTTATGTCATGAATCAAAAACCATTTAATATGATTTCTCTATATACAATTACACATTTAACCCACTAACTCATATTTATTTTAAAATCTTAACATTAAATATTATAATTTTTAATTTATTAATAAATTTATATGTGAATTTTTTTAATTAATTTTTTTATAAAATTTCTTATTATCCTTTTTTAATATTTTAATATTTTAAAATATCCAATATTTTAAATGGACGTTCAATCAACATCATAAATGGAAGCCAGTTTATATACATATATATATATATATATATATAAATTATAATTAATTATAAAATTTGCACGCTCAAATCAATACTTTAATTTTGAAATATTACAAAAACCTTGTTTTGTAAAATGAATATAATTTATTTTTAAATGATATTATTAAAATCCATTTTTTATTATATATTCACATTTATCAAGATTGGTTATAATATATATATTTTATCTTTGAATAATTTTAATAAATAGCAACTTTGGAAATTAAATTAATAGTTGTAATTTGACTTTTTAAAAGCATATTCACTGAAATTAAATTATTGATTATAATTTGACTTTTTAATGTGGATCTTTGCTTAAAAGTTAAAACTGTAGCCTTCACCACGAAGAATCCAATTTAAACTTTTGTATTAAGAAGAGATGATGGAGAGAGTCGTTCAGAAAAAGACAACGACTTCCGGAAAAAAAAAAGAAATAAAGGTTTTTTGCGCTTAACACGCCGTACGCACTAAACACGTTTAAGCGTAGACTTCAAATATAATACAAATTGGTCCACTTCTAAAACCTTTTGAAAATTATAAAGAGCCTCAAGGCGTGACTCTCGTGACGCGTCGAATAGACCACACGAGGAATTGTTTTGTACTTGACCTATCTCGAAGATTCCTTACCCACATCAAAAAAATATACGTGTTTCACTCAAAGCTTTTAGCATTTTAAATTGATTATAATATATAATTTAAGGTAATACTTTACTTACATTTTAGATACTTTTGTCACCTTTAAATTAATTTAAAAGCAATTACCCAGCGATGATGCTTTTCTATTTTTACCCTCCTTTGAATTTCTCTGGATTATGATCCAATCAATCATGTCCAATGATGCAATCAATCATGCCCAAAGTATTGACCACGGAGAGTATGTTACCCTGAAAGGTTGAGTATTCACATTGGGTGAGAATTTGTGTTCACATGGGCCATGCCATGGACTTGGGGAGTTCTAATTAGATCTACTAAGTGATTTATCAATTGTGCATTTTTCTTTCTTGGTGTTGGGATACCTTAGCTTTGGAAAAAGGGGATAATTTAGCTTTTGACAAGAAAGCCATTTCTACATCTTCCCTTTCAGAGTTGAGAATGGTTTAACATTTAGGAAGGAAGCTACAATATGAACTTGGTTAAAGAAAAATTGACCACCTTAAGGTTATATGTTCATATTCCAAGAATGGAGTTCGTTATGGTTGCTAAATGTCAATGCAATTAAGGAGATCATTACTTAATAATGCGTAAAGATCATATCCTTGTGTAGGTAGTGAAACTATAAATATTCATTGCTAGAGTCACAAGATGAATGTACCCAAAGAATTGCCTCTGACAATTAAGGTCACTATGTTTTAATATTCCAAAGGAAAACTAGAAAAAGGTTAACACAAAACATGCTTACCATAGAGCTTGATATGTATTGGCGTTGAAGTTTTTCTAACATGTCATAACTAACACAATGTAATTTAGAAACCAACGCCCATTAATTGGAACTTGTGATATATTTATTGTAGTTTCAAACCTATGTCTAACTACAATGCTCGCATTGGTCGTGTTTCATAAACTTTACATTGCCAACATGAACAAACAGTGGTATGCTCTTGATATGTCTCCCTCTCACACACCACAAATGAATGAAGAGTATAAATATCAAACCCCAATCGAAAGGAATCCAAACAAAGCAAGCTACCATGATTCATGGCAAGGAAACACTCTATTATTTTTGTTATTGAATTTGTAATTAACACTTTTGATTAGCATATGTATCGTTACTATCACAATGATTACTTTTAGCTAGTGTCCATTATTTATGCTACATGAGTGTGCTCAAAGATATGTGTTGTAGTTAAACACTACAAAACATACAATAATATCTTCACATAAGTATTTTGAAAATAAGGATTGCAGGTTGCAAAACACAACATTCTAGTAAGTTAATTGATTTCTCCTCCTATTTCTTCACATAACCTTTGCTTTTATGGACTAAAATGCAACCTCAAGGAAACACACCCAAAGCATTCTTAATAATAATTTGTAATTGAGCCTAGACATTATAAAATAACTTTTAGGATTTTGATCTCTTGTTATTCATATAAAATACACCATTGTACATGACTTGAAAATATATTGATATTTATATAATAAAGATGAAAACATTCTCTCAACCTACATTTACATTTCAAATATTGTTCTATCATAAATTTACACTGCAATGCTCTATTTATGTGAGAGAGTGATATTAAATTTCTTATCTACTTTACCTCTTAACAAAACATATTATCTTTGTAAAAAAAAAGGCCCTACCATTGCAAATATTTACCTATAAGAGGTACATGGGAATAAATTTGAGGATCAATGTACCTTGGGTGTGTTTACTCAAGACTACAAGGCAAATATTTACCTATGAGTAGTATATGGGGATAACTTTGATAATTGGTGTACCTTTGAGTGAATCCATTCAAGTGAAAGCGCTAAGAACTTACGTCCCAATAGTTTCTAGTAAGAATAGTAAGAATAATGGACCACATAAGGGGCCCAATAGTATCATTAATGTTCTTAGGGTGACTAGGAGGGCATTAAGTAGTCATGTGTAGTGCTTTGAGGAATTTTTACTATCAATGGATGCCTTAAGAATAGTAAGAATAATGGACCACATAAGGGGCCCAATAGTATCATTAATGTTCTTAGGGTGACTAGGAGGGCATTAAGTAGTCATGTGTAGTGCTTTGAGGAAATTTTACTATCAATGGATGCCTTCTAGTGGTTTGAGGAGTTGTTACTATCCTTTGATGCCTTGAAGCATGTTATAGGGCCTAAGGCAACCGTTTTTTTATATAAGAACCCCCATTCCATCACTTCCCAGTGGGACATGGTGTCAATGGGGATTCAACTCCTATGGTACAATTAAAGGATGATAACCCAGGTTAGGATCGATGTAGTTGGGGTTACGACTCATGGTTTTGATCCCATATCTAGTTGTCCACGTCTCCTCCATTGGATCTGATGGTACAAGAGAACTATGCCACCCCGCCAGCTTTTTTGATGACGTCATGTGGAAGAGGCATCACAACGGAGTTTTTTTGGGCCTTCATCTACCCCCTCCGCCTTCGATTGGTCCACGAGGGATAGTCCAAGGTACTACCCTAGTTAAGTCGCCCTACCCGTGCCTAATCACGATAAGTTGTGATATGAGAAAAATAATCGTGGCTTTCCATGTCTAGGTTTTCTTTCCAATCAATGGTATTAGTGTATCTGATTGGTTCTAAGCTAGGTCTTCATGAACCTCCATTTCATCGTCGTCGAGTATGGGTTCCTCCCAGGTTTGGCGGCAGAGCTTCTGCAATCAACTTAATTTAGGCCAACGTCCCTACGTGGATTTCATGGGTTGCTAGCCCTTACGGGCACTACCCTCTTGAGCATACATCGAAATAGATCCTCTTGAGTCCACAGTGGTTTTTAAATACCAAAATGATCTTGAGGAAATCAATTTCCCTTGTTGATATGCAAGCCAAGGCGCACCCTTCAGCCTACAATGTCATAGCCAACAACACTGCGAAGCTTGTCGAAAACCTACAAGACTGCTGAAAATGCAACGTTCTTAGAGTCTCTACAACAAGATCACATGTTACAATAATCACAAGAGGAAGTTATCGTCAACATCAACACATGCCTCATAAATTGCCTTATGGGCTTGCGCCTAATATAAATGTACATTCAATGATATATGTATGCATAGGCCCTGTCCATAGGTTGCCTTCATTGTAACTCTTCTTCTATAATAAAATAATCCTTATTCCAAGGGATCTATTGGTTAATTTTTTTTCTTGGAACCATTTATGATGCTCTACCACTGTATATTGTTATTTAACAAGCATGCTAATAGCACAATCAAATATTTTATAACAACCATTCCATGCCAAGGATGTATTACACATTTGCTACTCATATTTATAAACACTATTTTAGCCCAATATTTGTAACACATTCACATTACATATATCAGCACCATTTCAAATCTAGAAATGCAAACACATATTCATTAACACAAGAAATACATGAAACATTTATCTTGGAATATCTTAGGAAACTGGGTCTGGGACAAGAATTCTCCACCCAATCTTAGACAACTGCAGCCAAGCTCACTTGCAATTTCCACCCCCGAGCCATATTCCAGAGACTGAGGGGCTTGCTTCAGGGATAAATGACCAACTGCCAGTTGACACTGGGACTCTAGAGGACCTCTCTCCTCCACCTTCCAACCACTGAGAAGTCAAATAAATCATAGGGAATCGAGAGGTTAGCTTCCTCCACTCAAATGTATCAAGGGAATCGAGAGAGTAACTTCTCTGCCCTTTACCAACACAAAGTGGTTCCTCCCGCGAAGGGGTATCCAAAAACCACTATAAATCAACAACAAGAAGGTTTTAGAGGCTCTCCCTCCAGGATTCCAAGGGCACAATCCTCCACCCATGCCATAAAGGGAATGAAGAAGAAACCATCTCCACCCCCTGGCTTTACAGGGACTCGAGAGGCATTATTCCTCACCAAGGAGAACCCACCTGTCTACCAATATTTCCAACTGAAACAAAATACCATCCTTCTTTTCTCTTATTGTTGAATTTTAAATCCACTACGGCCAAGTGGAAAAAAATGAGTGTTCAGTCTCTCCTCGAATGATAGTGAGCATATCTCCCATGAGATTGAACCTCCTCTCCTTTCTCTATTTTATTCTCTTCTTCACTAGGATCAATTTCTTCACTTGTTGCTAGCACAATCAACTTCATTAATTCAATTCTCCTTGCCATGAAAGTGTTTCTAAAAGCAGCATGGCATGCATACTTCCTTGCAACCCAAATTAATTTCTTGACCAGTCCATTAAGGCTCACCAACCAGTTCTTTACTGGCCATCCCAAAATAGTTTATATTCTTGTAGTAGAAACCCATTGACATCTCGAGCAAGAAATCTCCTCTCAACTTTGGAATTTGTGTCCCTTAACTCAGTCCCACTTTTAATTTTATTTTTGTAAAAGTGTTTACAATGCATTTTAAAAGAAATCCATGGTTGGGGCTATCAAATGGATCCCCCTTGAGGGAACACCACCCTTGGTGTTCTTTTTCTCATATGCAAAACCAAAAATAAAATGCAAATAGATATTGTTTTATCGAGCTTTATATACATAGTCCTATACAATGTTTACAAATATATACTTATACACATTTTCTTCAACCAACAAATGAAAAGGGGTAATTATCCTTCATGACATCAACCATTTCCCATGTGGCTTCCTCTGGCCCAAAGTGCTTCCACTGCACTTTGAATTGCTTTATGACTCAATTTTGGATCATGAGACTCCTTCAATATAGAATGCATAATGGATATGACTGGAACTCTCCCTCTGGTTCCACCTACAGCACATACCAATCAATCACATGATTAGAATCATGCACATATATTTTAAGCAAGCAAACATGGAAATTATCATAAACTTTAATTGAAGAAGGTAAATCCAGCATGTAAGCCATTATAGCCCAATCCTCTCAAGGATATCAAAAGGCCCACAATACCATGGTGCCAACTTGGCACATGACCCAATCCTTAAGGAAATTTTCTTGGGTTCAACTCTTAGATATACATGTTCCCCAACTTGGAACTCCTTATGCACCCTATGTTGGTTTGCATAAATTTTATGTCTATCGTGTGCCACTCTCAAATCTTATTTGATGTGTTGAACATGTTGTTCCATTTCCTTAAGCATATCAGGCCGGACAAGGACAATATTAACTAGATCACTCAAACTGATAGGAGTATTGCAACTCCTTTCATGCAATGCTTCAAATGGGCTCATCTTTATGGATTCTTGGTATCCATTGTTGTAAGAAAACTCTATCAGTGGAAGGTATTCTTCCCACTTCTTCGGATGACGCATTACATACATCCTTAACATGTCTTCAAGATCTTATTCTTCCACTCAATTTTCCCATCTTTTTGTGGGTGATACATTATGCTAAATGCCAAATATGTCCCCAAACCTACAAACAATTCCTTCCAGAACTGTGAAATAAACTTGGCATCTTTGTCTAACATAAATTTCTTGGGAATACCATGCAGTCTCACAATCTCCTTTATGAATATTTGTGCTACTTCACTAGCGGAATTAGTGGAATTTACTACTACAAAATGAGTTACCTTGCTCAACTTATCAATCACTATCATGATTGCATTGTGCTACTTATATGTTTTATGTAAACCTATAATGAAATCTATGGAAATTACTTCCCATTTCCATTCTGGGATGGGAATAGGCTGCAACAATCCTACTGGGTGCTTGCATTCAACCTTCACCCACTGGAATTCCATGCATTTTTCTATAAAATCAGTCACGTCCTTCTTCAAATTCGGCTAATAATACAAATTTTTAATGGTTGTGAGTGCCTTTTGATACCCATGATGGCCCGAATAAGGTTTAGCATGTAACTTTTTTATTATCAACCTTTTTAATTCCTCACTATTTGGCACATAAATTATGTTTTTAAATTTGATTAGGCTGTCACCTGTAATAACCCATGGTTAAATTTCATGTAATAAAGTTAATAAAGGGAAAATAAGACCAAATTCATGGGATACATATTCCAAGTTGAATGTTGGGAAAAACATCCTAGTGGGTGTTCATTTGGTTTATTATGGCTAAGGAAATTGACAAAGGCAAATATGCATTAATTCTAATTTTATTTATGAAAATAAAGGAAAATAGGATAAAAGGGAGGTGAAAGGTCACAAGATTGCATGTGAAGGAAATTGAAAGGAAAATAGAGAAAATTGAATAAAATAGAGGAAATTGAAGAAAATTGAGGCCTCAATGTTAAAAAGGCTTCTCAGGATTAGTTCATGGCTTTTTGCTAGTTGGATTTTTGTCAATTTTAGCTTGGAGCTCTCTCTCCATTCTCTCTCTCTCATACTCTTGCACACTTAGAGCATTATTGTAGCACTCTAACATTGGATAAAGAAAGATAAAGAAAGTAAAGGAAAGCAAGGATCAATCAACGAAAAGTTGGATCAGTGACTACAACTAGATTGCTTTGTAGGTATCGAGTTGCATGTATGATTTCCTTGCTAGTTTTGGCAAGCATGGTACATGCATATGTGTACTTGGTTCTCTTTATGTCATTGACATGCGTTTTTCCAGGTGTGACAGTGGTTTTAGCCTTGCCTTTCCATTCTCAAATAGTCATGGTGTGATGGGTTTCTTTTATTCGGTTAAGCTTTGGGTTGCTAGATGGTTTTGGAACCAGGTGAGGTGGTCTCAACAAAATTCCTAAGGGCCTAGGAATCCCTTGACCAGTTTTGGTGGGATTGCGGTAAAGCTTGAGGGTGGAGACTGGAGAATTCCTAAAGGTATTGGTGAAGAAATATGGATGCATTTAAGCTTGTTTAGGGCCTGGTGATCTGTTGACTAGTTTTGGTAGGACGGTGGTAAATCTTGGTAGGGTATGTTTTTTGTTTGGGCTTAGGAATCCCTAGATCGGTAATGGAGGGATTGCAATAAAACTTAGTTGTGTAGGTGCTTGTTTAGGGCCTAAGATTTCCTTAACTATTTTTGGTGGGATTGCGGTAAATCCCAAGGAAGCACTGGTTGCTTTTTTGTGAGTCCCACATTCATTCTTGGAATATGGCATGGGGATGATTGGCTGAAAAAAAGATTTGGTTCAACCCAATATATGGTCCAGTGGTATGTGGAAGTCCTTAACTTGGTTGGCTTTTGCATATGTTAATAAGAGCTACTTTTCTCTTGTATCTCATGAGTAATTATACTTTTTATTATGTGGATTTGATGGTTTTTCTATCATGGTTATTATTCTGGTTATATGCTAGTTACAAGCATGGTTTCACAACAGGTTCTAGATATTGCTCTTGATATGTTCTGATTAGTTCATGAATGGTTAATGAATGCATAAGCTAACAAACGTTATGGCAGCTATTATGAGAGGGCATCAGATCTTCTTAATGATTCTTAGATAAGTATTAAACCTCTATGTTCAAATATGCATTCATGACCTGTAGATTTCACGTTCTCAATATGTTTGACGAAATGATTGTCATGGTTAGGCCGGGTTAGGTCAAACCCTCGATAAAGTTTTGTAGTAATGGATTTTTCTTAATGTTATTTCTTATTCTGGAAAGTCTCATAAAGTTTTTGGTGGTGGTCTGGAGACAAGTGCTTAAAAGGTGGCACTGGTTCCGGGGTCACAGGCTCAAAACTAAGAACTGTAGTTGCCACCTTGCAGTCTTATGCATGCAACTGGAGGCCTATATTTGCATGGATGCAGTGTTATTCCTATGGATGGGAGTCTAGGTTAGTGAAAAAGCAATCTGACTCAGGGTTTGGGCACTTGGAGGGGTGGTTTAGCTCTTGAGAGTCCTGTAGCTCCTGAGGAAGGTTAGTAAAGTTTCTCTTTTTTGAATCCACTTCCTTAATGAAGCTAGGAGGTTAGGTCATGCCATAATAGCCCTGATCATCTCATGTTTACCCTGAAAGGGCGGTGAAAGTGAGTAAATGTGCGAGGAGGCGTTACAGGGTGGTAGCAGTGCATGCTTCAACACTTGGATTAGATGGGTGGAATGTGTTTGTCATGCATGGATGTTAGTTTCCTATTGGTTTGTTGTGCATGCATCATGGTGGTGATTATGCAGTTAATGATGCTATTGGTATGTTATGAGGCTGACCTTTTTTCAAGACACAACAGGAGAAGCAAATCATCAAAGCGAGGTTGCAACACTGGACCTTGGGGTAAGAGCATATCGTCATACATGTTTGTATGTTAGCCATGCAAGTATGTTGGTTAATGGTTGTTATATAAATTATGGTTATGTATATGCCTATCATTCTATTTTTGTTTTGGTTACATGCATGATAGATGCTAGAAGATTAGTGTGGTCATGTGCACGTGCGTTGGATATTCATGCATGGTAGTTGATTTGTTGTTATATGAATTGTGGTCGTACACATGATGATTATGGTAATTGTAGTTAAGATATTGATGTTATATGTATCATGTTAATCTAGATTGGCTTATGCATATGGATATGGTTATGATACTTCTGTATGAGCCGATATATTTGTGATATTGTGTCGTACTAATCTGGACTGACTTGTGTAGATGTGATAGCCTCCCGTGATATACATTGAGGTAAAAGTTTTGTTATGTTGTCTATTTGGTTTATCTAACCTAGTATGTTTACAGGTTGTTTGATTGTTTGATTAAGTGCATGATATGAGCATGTGTCTATAAGAAAGGAATTGGGTTTGAATTCCTTTGGTTATGTTTGGAAACCACAATTCCAAACAAATAAGTGCTTTGCACGAATACAAGAAGTATTCTTAACCTTTATTTTTTCTAAAACTATGTGGATATGTATTGTATTCATGAACATGTATTTGATAGGTATAACAACTAGTTTCTAGTTATAGCTAGATTTGTTAAGAGAACTGGAATCCCTTGAGAAATGATATGTGTACATGTTCAGTTATAGGCCAGTGTGCTAGGTACGACAAGGTAAGGTAACCGATATATTATTGTATTTACTTATACACTGAAAATTATGTGTTTATGGTAGTATGATTGAGGGAGTTGGATGGAAAAAAGACTGCCATGAAATCTTGAAGAAGGCTCAGGTTGAACCTTCCCTTGGAAGCATTGGGAATCCACGTGGTTGAGTCATGGTGTTTGTTTCTAGTCTTGTGCTTTCAGTATTTTGTGATTTTTTTGTGTTTGATTTGCAGTTTTGTTTATGTTTGGCACATCCCCTTGCCACTTCGTTTGTGGTGTCATATTGTTATTGGTTTTCATGGTTTTCTTCTTATTTGTTTCTTTTTATTTCCTTTTGTGTTTTGAGGGTCTTGGGAATTGGTTGGGGAAAGAGGAAATTTAATGGATCACATGAAGAGCTTTGTGGTACCCAACAAGTAATGAAAGACCTGGATGAATCTTAGTGCATGCATAAAGGGAAGCTAAAGACAAAAATATGATAGCCAGTTGGATTGGTTCGGTCCATTGGGATAAATGGATGGTGGTAGGAAAATCATGAGAAAGGTAATATGAAAGATAAAGTAAATGGATTTTTAGGTGTCAGATTCCTTGGCTATGTTGGGACTTGTTGTTCTCAATGTTGTGCATGAATGAAGGAAGTTCTCTCAACCTATACCACATGATATCTAGTAATTATGTGGTGATCATGATTATGTTGATGTTGTTAGCACTTCGTAAATTTCCCTAGGCCGAGGAGAGAAATTATAAAGGTAACCAAAAACCACTTTTAGGCTAGAATCTAGCACTTCTAGCCTTGGAGAGGGCTCTCTCACTTAAGTTGTTAAACTAATATGATATTAGGCTAGGTATAATGCTAAATAAGGTTTTCTTTTTCAAAGAATTTCTAGTAAGAAAGGATACAAATATATTGGGCATGGAGTCATGTCAAATTTATTATTTGTCCAGTGATATGATGTAGAAAGAAAGGGTTTTTCCACATGGGAATGGTAGGCATCCTTGGTGATGAAATCAAGTTAAACCGTTGTAGGAAGGTGAGTGTAAGAAAGGTGGATACAACACTTAGAGTGTCAAACTATAGATGAATTCTAAATATTTCTTTAAGAGGAAAACACAGATTACTTGGTAAAACAAAATCAGGACATCCTTTAGATGAATTCTGAGTTAAAAATATGGTTCTTCCAAGCATGAAAACATACATTCAATAAATGTAGAAACGTAAGAGAAACTTATAATTAGAAAGAAGTACAACACCATCAAGATCTGACACATGAATCCCTACAAATCACCTTATATATTTCATTCACTGGAAAAAATATTCAGAAAATACAATGCACTCAAAGTGTCTGTCTCTCCAATATGACCAATAGAACCCTCTTCTTAGATTTTTACATATTACATATCAAATTTATTCTATTCCTACCCAACAAGATTATTTTTCAAAAGGAAACTAGTCAATCAACTAGATACATCGAATTCTTCACCTACTTTGCATAAAAATAGGAACTAATTACCTAATGCAGTTTTGAAATTAATACATCATTAAGATTAGGAATACTAAAAAAACCCACTAACCATACCATCCTAAGGAGTTATGCCATCTAACAACATGATTAAATAACCATTGTAAGCCAAAAAAATTAAATTTACAAGGCAAAATAAATATTGTGTGAAAACACAACATCTGCTATAAAACTCCCAGTTTTATAGCGATTTTCACAACGCTTGGAGTTTTGCATGTTTGTGGCCTTCCTATGACAAAAACAAGAAACTGGGTAGTTTCAAAATATCATTGTGATGGTAATGAACTCCTGAAAAGATCCTTTGAAATGGTTGTAGAACTCTTTCTCACATGATCCTCTTGGATGGCAATATAGCATAATTTTGCAACAAACTGTAAACTTTCGCAGCACCTTCAAAATTATGAGCATTGGATGGTTTCTTCTGATATAAAGTGTTGGAGGCAACATATAAGTGTTTTGACATCCTTATAACACTGCATAGGACAATAAAAACCTCAAAATTGCACCATCTCATCAACATAAAGGATTATATAAAATGTGTAGCATGCCCTTGCTGCGTTTTTGCAAACTCCACCAAAACTGACCTATTTCTAATTTCTTGAGAAAAAAGACAAAATTTAGAGCTTAGTGGCATACTCTTGATGAATATTTACCTTTGCGTTGGCCTATATTATTATATACAACTTTCCCCTCCTCCTCTTTCTTCCAAATTTGTTGGCCTCAATAAGCTGTTGTTTCACTAATCTGAACTTGACAAGAAGGATCAATGATATGTTTTCTTTTGTCTTTAATGACATCTGCCAATGCTCTCCTTGATGATTCTCCTTCACTAGAGTGGGCACCTTCTTATGATACTTTCTGCCTAAGTTCTCTATTTTCTTGTTGTAAATATGCTACCATTAGATGAGCTTTGTCTAACTGATCTTGCAAATCTTTAATTCTTCGGTCCATTTCATCAACTTCCACTTCTTCATGTGCACTTTATGATTCAACAACTTGACCAAGTGTAGGGTCTATAGGAAATCTCTTGGCTGAAGATCTTTTTCTTAGTCCCCTAGCCACTTGTTCTACCTCAGGTGAGAAGTGAATTTTCTTGGCACTTATTTTTTCAACTAATTTATTTTTATTAAAGGTTTTTTAACCAAGGTAGCTACTGCAGGTGAGGCCTCTTTGGTTGTAACTGATGGGGTATCTATCTTAGTCCTTTGGCTATTAGAATATTGTGTCATCCACCCTGAAGAGATCAAAAAGTCCTTACATAACTGCTCCTTCTTGTCAAGTTCCTTTATCACTAGTAGTTTAACCAATGAAAAATGAAGCAAACTAGGTTCAATTTGACTCCCTTTGGCTTGAACTCTATCAACCATTTTTCTAAGACTCCTAAATAAATAGTAAGGTATATTCAAAGGTTTTCTTCTTTTAAAATGCATTAGGATCCTGATATGATACTAATAAACTTTTCTGAACCTCCCTTCACATGTGAAATACCTTTGAATCACCTCCAACAGTTTACTATGGTGGTCCTGTAGATAGCTCCTTGGAACAAAAAAACCATACGCCTCTTAGTATTGTGGTTTCAGAAAATATTTGAAATGAGCTAAATATATCTCCATACCCTTAAACCATTCCTCACTATGTAAAGGGATCTCAGTGGCATCAACTATTGATTGGGCTATGACTGGAAAAGTAAGTGTTCTAACCTTTCCTACAATCCATCAAAACCCCTGGAAAACTCAGTCAATTGTAGATTGTACCCCTGAATATTTTCACAATACCTCAAGCACCCCACCTGCTCAAAAGCCACTATGATGATTGGGTCTACATTAATAATTATGACATCTTGTGGCTCAAACCGAACAATGACACCTCCCTTATGCTTCTTTTCCTCTAGAGTTGACATGATTTTATTTTTGCAGTAGTGAACAGTCTAGGGTTTTAAGTAACTTGTTTTGTGTAACAATGTAGGAGTAATAATAAGAAAGACTCTGTCCAATTAAACCTTTTTTGATGACTAATAAAAAAAAACTTTACACAAGATACTAATCACATAAAAACCCTACAAAACTTGCAAATTTTTAATTGCTGACAGAGAACTTAAAGGGACAACCACAATGCCCTGTGAAAAATCCAGTGCTCAAGGCAATTAGGTTTCAAAAAAGCATAAGAGTTAGGGGGGGGGGCATGAATGAAATTTCAACACCTAGGAAAATTTACACATGGAAGCTCTGCAAATGAGAATGTGGCCTTGGCAATGAAGAAATGAAAAATATGAGGACTGTGTGGTATCACAATAATTAGGAGAAAACACAATGATTTTAGAAAGTGCATCGAATTACAAAAAACACAATAAAGATGAATTTTATTTCTTTGCAGGGTTTGAATGGTTTGAATGGTTCATGCATGTAATTAAAAATTTATTCACAACCAATGGAACAACTATTGGTTTGATTTTTCACCTATGAAAGGATTTTGGTCTTAAGATTGATGAGAAAAGTAGCATTGTATGGAAAATAACACTCCTACCTCCTTTGCACAACACCTTAACATGATGACACCATAAGGTCTAATGTGAGTAAAAAAGAAATGAGTGATCTTGGATGAAGGCAGAGGTTCAAATAATCTTCCAAAATGACCTGGAGCGAAAATGATCATAGTGATGATTGCAGTTTGAAAATGGAAATGAAGAATGTGCAACACCTCCCGGAAAGTGTAGTGCTTGAGGAAAGACAAAAAACTATCTTTTGACCATTGTACTCCTGCTGAGCTCATAACCACTCATGAAATGACATCTAGACTGACTTGAAAAAACCTCCAAATTTTTTCCCAATCCTTTGTCATGATTGTTTTTATGTCAACTCGACCTCTATATTTAGGTGACTAAATTATGATAACCAAAGTTTGATGACATGACCCCTCACTACGCTTCCATGATGACCCAATGACTTCCTATGATTACCCATTTAATAATTAAGCCTCATGACTTTAAACATTTTAACTTTTACAAGATAGAAAAACTTTACATGACATTTAAACCAAATCTAGGCCTCTTTAAACCATAATAGTTAGGTCATCGTGACTAATATTAACAAATTTACCTCAGATAAATAGAAAGACTAACACGACCAAGATTCCTATAATAGAGGACCCTAACATATGCTCTAATGGGGATGGAATCCTCCTTGTAAGGTACCAAGAACATCGTATATTAGTAGCCTTATCCATTGGGAGCTTTATTGACTTGTAAATTTGACTCTTAATTCACTAAGACTGACTTGAATTTTATTACATATGGTAGAAGCTGTTACCAGGAATAGTTTCCACTTGGATACTACTATTCCCACTAATACTGGTAACTATCTTAGAAACAAACAAGTAAAGTCTATTTTCGCCTTCCTTTATGAAAATAGATAAGAGGAGAACCAAGGAGACAAACCTTAGTCTTGTGCTTGATTTCCTCTCCTTCCTGATGGAGCTTTGCCGCTTCTTCTTCATCTGCCCAGATTCAGAGAGCACCTTTGGAATCACAACAACATACTACTATCGAAGAACAAAGATCTATATTCATAAATAACACAAGACCAGATGTGTGTTAACCATAAAAATGCATATATAAACAAGTACACAAGAATATGGAGGAAAACTTGAATAGCTTTATTAAGATGAAAAGTAGCAAAGAGGATTA
>APFE031292094.1:8228-31023 GCA_000404065.3 Pinus taeda
ATTTAATAATTAAAATTAAATATGTATATGTACATATACATATTTATTATTAATTAAAATTAAATATGTATACACTACAACAAAATGGTGTCACGGAGAGGAAAAACCGTTCGTTAAAAGAGATGTCCAATTGTATGCTACAACCCAAATAATTAGCTCCTAAACTATGGGCTAAAGCTATTAATTGTGTAGCATACATTCATAACTGCATTCCTCACAAAGCACTCAAAGGCACCACTCCATTTGAATGTTGAACCGGTAAGAAACCAAAAGTGTCGCACTTTCACATTTTTGGTTCACGAGCATGGGCTCACATTCCGATAGATAAGAGGAAGGCTTTGGAGCCTCAAAGTGTTGAATGTATCTTTGTTGGATATCCTGATAGTGTCAAAGGATATAGATTTCTGGACTCTCACACTGAAAAATTCCTTATAGCTCGAAGTGTGAAGTTTGAAGAAGAATCATTACATGATTTTTCAGCAAACCCTGTTGAGGAACCGCTTGTTCCCACTGATGAGGAGGAGTCCGAAACTTCTTTGAACACTTTGGAGTAGCCATTAGAGAAGCCTCTTGGGTCTGATTTAGAGGATGAGGAGTAGGTCATGTCTGCTCCAACTCAGCTACCAACTTGGGCAGAGAAAACCCTGCAAGATGCGGGTGAACTAGTCGGTGATCTTGCGGATGCGAGGAGGACTAGAACACAGTTTTTTGGGGCTCCTCAAGCCCTGGCTACCACTGAACTATTGCTTCCCATACATTGCTATATGACACTTGGTTTAGATCCATAGTCACACTCTGAGGCTGCTAGAAACCCGCTTTGGGAGGCTACCATGGATGAAGAGTACTTTGCTCTCATGGAAAACAACACATGGGACTTGGTTCCACTTCCGAAAGGAAGAAAGCTTGTTCAATGCCGATGGATCTATCGAACAAATATTGCTGCAGATGGTGAGATCGGCAAGTACAAAGCTTGAATTGTTGCAAAAGGATACTCACAGTACATGGCATAGAATACACAAAGACATTTGCACTTGTTGCAAAAATGGACTCCATTTGACTAGTTTTAGCCATTGTTGCTTCTCGCAGATGGGAAGTTCATCACATGGATGTGAAGAGTGAATTTTTTCATGGAGATCTCAAGGATGAGATATATATGGAGCAGCCACAGGGATACATTCAGAACTCTTCCCTCGTTTGCAGATTACAGAAATCTTTGTATGGCCTAAAACAGGCTCCTAGAGCCTGGTATGCAAAGATGGATTCTTTCCTGCTTTCCATTGGATTCATTCAATGCAAATCTGATTCGAATGTTTATTTGCTGCAACATGATGATTCCCTTTTGCTGATAGTACTTTATGTAGATGATTTACTGATGACAGGGAACCTTACCTCAGCTATTGATTTAGCAAAATGAGCATTGCATGATCGATTTTCCATGACAGATTTGGGATTGTTGCACTACTTCTTTTGAAGTTTCTCAGTCTACTTCAGGGATCAAGATGGCACAATCTAAGTATGCATCAGATCTACTTGTCTGCTTTCAGATGACAAAATGCAAGCCAACAACATCTCCCTTTCTCTCGGGGATCAGATTTTAGGATGCGGGTACTACACCTTTGGTGGACAGTACACTATATCGACAGTTGGTTGGGAGTTTGTTGTATATGACTCACACCCGACCTGATATATCTTTTTCAATAAGAGTTTGTTCCAGATATATGAAGGATCCCCATGAGATTCACTGGAAAGCTGCAAAGAGAATCCTTAGATATGTGAAAGGTACTTTCAGTTTTGGTATCTTTTATGCTGTAGATTGCCCACTTTCACTGATTGGGTACACAGATTTTGATTGGGTTGGCGATGGTACAGACCGCAAGTCCACCTTTGGTTATGTTTTCAGCTTTGGTTCAGGGCCTTTTTGCTGGTCTAGCAAGAAGCAATCCACGATTTCTTTATCTACAGCCGAGGCAGAGTATAGAGGTGCAGTGAATGCAGCTACACAGGCTGTTTGGTTGCAGGGGATTATCTCCGAGTTTGGTATTCAGTATCCACTTACGACTGTCATATTTTGTGACAATTAGGGGTCCATTCAGATATCGATTGATCTAGTTCAGAGGAAGAGTACCAAGCACATTGAGATTCACATGCATTACATTTGCGAGCTGATCCGTGACCGAGTCATATCACTACAGTACTGCCCCATTGAGCAGCAGGTTGCAGACATCTTCACCAAGTCTTTCACTGAAAATAAATTTTTAGAACTGAAAGATATGATTGGAGTGGTGGAGACAGCTGAGTAGGCCCTTCTGGCCACTTAGTCCTTTTTTCCTCTTTTGGGAGGGGGGTTTTCCCACGAGGTTTTCCCTCTTTCTTCATTTTATGAGGATCTTTTATTTATTGTACCTGAGTACCTAACATGGCATCTTGGTTGGGACTCAGTTTAGATAAGTGAGTTAGGATGAAGGGGAGGTGTTGGAATATAATCCTAACATCTACATTTATTTTTTAGCCTAAGTATCCTTGACTTAGCCACATGCACTAAACATCATGTTCACACTTGGTTTTTGGTAAACTAGCTCGGTGGACCAACTTTCCTTTTTTTTTGCCTTTAAAGGCTTAATATTATGGAAATATTGGTCCAACCACTTTCCTAAACCATTTAGACATCTAAGTCCATGTTCACACCTAACCACACCTCATCCACTTGAGTTATTTGAGGATTGGGGCCCCACATGAAGATTCCCCCTTAAATCAAGGGATTTGGTCCCCTGGACCATTTTAGCATGTTTTAAAGTTGCCTTCCTTGGGAAATGCACCCCTCCTCATGCTTTCCTCGTGGCTGATAGTTGGCATAGGTTGTCTTGAGTCATTGTTGCTATTTTAGGCCCCCCTTTAGCTTTTCTTAGCCTTTTCTAGTTTTTTCTTAGTTTTCTAGATTCGGCAATTTCTATATAACCACCTCCCTTTTGGATTAGAGGTTTGGTTGCTCATGTATTACTATTGTTCATTAATTTAATACATTGATTTTATGGAGCAAATTCTTTCTCTCCTCTCTTGAATATCAACAAATTACTTGTGTTTAATTTAGCTAGAATTCTAGATTTATCGAAGTTTCTGCAGGAATTCTACAAAACCAACGAAGTAAGATTTCATCAGTCATCATTTGAAGGGAACAATAGACAACACCAACATTGAATTATTTGTGAGTTTGTTCATTGGAAGTGAGATACTGCGACAGTCACTCCTGAAGAAGTTACTCCTTAAGAAGTTACCACGACAATAAGAACAAAAACTTGAAAAACAGAGAATTGTTTTTGTTTAGACATTAAGGCTTAGCATAACTTATCAAAGATATCTTGTTGAAAATCATCAACAGATCTTGGAGACATTATTGGAGATCATGATGGCTATTTGAAACCATCATGAGGTAACTCTGCAGACTCTGTTTGGGCAATATGAAAAATTGTGAAGACTCCTTCATATGAATACAGGTTGTCATTGATGTAGCAGTGAAGCTATAGATTGATAGAACACAGTGAAGAAGATTTTTAGATTAGTGTAATACAATCAAAACATTTATTGACAAAACAAAACTATAGGGTCAAAGCCCTTAGGGTTGGTGCCTCATAATTGGAAGGATTGGTGTCCTTGGAGCTCGTGCTCTTGAACACAAGGTTGGTGTCCTAGAGGTTGGAGCCTCACAAAAGACAAATTTGGTGCTTGGAAACAGGCTGGAGCCCGGGAGATTGAAGATCAGTATATTCATCAAGGGTTGGAGCCATATATATATTGTACTTGATTGATTGTAAATATTATATTAATAAAATCACTTATTCCTATTGTTCATTTTGTGTGCTAAATATAATTGATTTATATGGTAGAAATAACAATTGAAAATGAATACTGATTCACTCCCCCTCTTAGTATTTCCAACATTTGGTATTAGATCCAATACCTTCACTCAAAGCCTAACAACTTGAAGGTTGATCAATTATAACACAAATGGAAAAGCCAAGGAAGAAGGTCTCCAATCCTCCTAAAGATGTGTCTCCCTCAACCACTGAAGTTGAAATCAATCAATTTGTAAAGGCTCCATTGTTCAATGGAAAATTTGATATATGGGAAGTAAGAATGTGGAACTTCTTAAAGACTCAAGGCATTGAAGTCTGGAAATCAGTGATTGCTGATAGCATGATGGATGAAGAATCCAAGGAGTATAATGAAAAGCAAGGAAGGCATTATTGAATGGGTTACCAGATTCTATAAAGGACAATTTATAAAAGTGTTTGTCAGCAAAGGGTATATGGGACAAACTTCATGACCTTCACTCAAAAGGAGCATTGACCATGAACACTAATCAAGAAGATGATGGAAAGTAAGAAGGAAATACAAAACCCATCATGGAAGCTGAAAATAAGAATGATGCCATCAAGGACAAAGAAGATCTAGAAGATGAAGGGAATGAAAAAGATTTCAAAGAAGATCTCCTCACTAAACCTATGGCTGCCATGGAAGAAATGATCAGTTTGAAAAAGGAAAACAAAGAACTTAAGAAGAAAACACTAGCTGGTGACCAAGATAAAACAATGAAGGAAGTTGACCTTGTCAAGCTTCAAGTGCAAGAAAGAGATGAAGAGCTTGCCAAGCTTAAGGAGGAATTTCATCAAAACAAAAGAAAGCATCATGAAGAAGTCATATGCATGACAAATCAATTGGATAAGGCAAAGAAACATGAAGATACATTGTCAAGCCACCTTGAACAAAGGCATAGAAGCTTGAACAAACTTGAAGTAGAGATTGGTCAATACAAGGAAGAGGTCTCCTCTCTTAAATCTCAACTAGAAGAAGCAAGAAAATCTAGGACAAGGAGCAGAGAAGACAATGGAAGCATTAATAAACATAGAAGGACAGGTTGATGAAATAGAAAAGGAAAGAAACACCATGATATGCCAACTAAAAGCAAAGGACGAAGAAATATTCAAACTAAAATCTGACCTCAACCTTATCAAGGCCGAAACATGTAAAGCTACAAGGATCATGGAAGAAATGGAGAGCAGTCTAGCTAAGGAAAATGAAGAAATCTTCAGAATGAAATCATATATCATCTCTCTTAAAATAGAAGCAAATGAAGCAACTTGTATCAAGGAAGAGATTGAGAAAAAACTTGCTAAGAAGAATAAATACTGTCAAAGATTGGAAGAAGAAATTGTCTCCCTCAAGAAAAAGGTAGAAGGGATGGATAAATTTTTGAAGAGCTCCCAAGCCTTGGATGACATGCTCATCCATCAAAGATCCCCATTTGATAAATCAGGTCTTGGTTATGAAGGATAATCCTCAAGCAAAAATTATAATGCTTCAAACAACAAGGATGTGAGAAAACCAGAGAGAAATATTGATGCTCCCAGTTTCAGCAAAGACAAAGATAAGAGTCAAGGCAACAATGAAGGAAGCCTGTTTCTAAAAGAAATGTAGATTATGTCAAGGATGTAAGAAGCAATGGTTATAACCAAAGGATCTCAAGGAAGAAAGACTTCAGAAATACATCAAGAAAACATTTATCTTCGAGGTACCAAAGTTTATTTCTTGGTTATTGTTATGATTGTACAAACTCTGGACACATGGAAAAAGATTGTAGGGCATATCACAAAAATAAATATTATGGTCCTCAACAATCTCTGAGAATCAGTTTTCCTAAAAATCATGAATTCTTATTCATGAAAAACATATAATGCTTCAAGTGTCATAACATTGGGCATATGGCACGTGATTGTAACTTGACTAGGGCACCTACTCAAGCTAGAACTATGCCAAAAAATAAAGTTACACAAGTATGGAGAAGAAAGCAAATACAATCTGAAAATCTCCTAAACTCTCCAGCCAACAACACATGTTGTTGACCTGATGAAGATGTCCTTGATATTCAAAGTGTTTGATGATGGGATTCTCCCAAAAAGAAAAATCATGCATACAGTTAAGGGGATATTGTTATTCCTAATCATTATTGCAGAGGCTATTCGTGAAAGGGTCCTTATGACATCCTTGATGAGCTATATTGACAATCATTCTTTGATAGATCATTTCTCAAGAGCACTCCATCGAAGAACATGATCTCTTGTCTATCTAATGCATTGTTGTTGAAGATGTTTTCCACTTGATCACTAAGCTGGAATTGGAGCAGCAGAGAAGGCCATGTAATGCTAATAAGGCAAATAACTATGTTTCTATTATTAAAAAAGTTGAATGTCTCAACTCTGGGATATGATGTGAGAACAGGTAAATTGTGGACACAAATAGATGCAACCTTAAAACAAATAGATACATTTGGAAATGGAGCTTGAATGATTTTTTCATTGCACAAGCAAGAGTAGTTGGCAGCATTTAACATAATTGAAGCATTGCAATGGTTAAGAGCATGTGTTTCCTCCTAATGGTTAAGAGCATGTGTTTCCTCCTAAGAGGTCACAGGTTCAAAACCAGAGGGGGGTAGAGTATGTATGCCTTCGTAGACTTAGCAGTCAAATCGCTGCGAGGCGAAGTGGGTCCCTTGTCCCACAAACAAGGGGGTCTCATACACCAATTTGGTGTCTGGCTTGGCTGTGACCTTAAAAATGGATATTATTATTATTATTATCAAGGAAGATATTGAGAAACAACTTGCTAAGAAGAATAAAGATTGCGAAAGATTGGAAGAAGAAATTGTCTCCCTCAAGAAAAAGGTAGAAGGGACGGACAACTTCTTGAAGAGCTCCCAAGCCTTGGATGACATGCTCAACCATCAAAGATCCCCATTTGATAAATCAGGTCTTGGTTATGAAGTAGAATCCTCAAGCAAGAATGATAATGTTTCAAACAACAAGGATGTGAGAAATCCAAAAAGAAATATTGATGCTCCCAGTTTCAACAAAGGTAAAGATAAGAGTCAAGGCAACACTGAAGGAAGTCCCGTTCCAAAAAGAAACGTAGATGATGTCAAGGATGCAAGAAGCAATGGTTATAATCAAAGGATCTCAAGGCATAAAGACTTCAGAAATACATCAAGGAAACCTTCATCTCCCAAGTACCAAAGTTTATTTCTTGGTTATTGTTATGATTGTACAAACTTTGGACACATGGAAAAATATTGTAGGGCATATCACAAAGATAAATATTATGTTCCCCGACAATCTCCGAGAAGTAGTTTTGCTAAAAATCATGAATTCTTATTCATGAATAAAATAAAATTTTTCAACTGTCATAACATTGGGCATATGGCACGTTATTTTAACTTGACTTGGGCACCTACTCAAGCTAGAACTATGCCAGAAAAGAAAGTTACACAAGTATGGTGAAGAAAGCCAATACAATTTGAAAATCTCCTGAACTCTCCAACCAACAACACATGTTGTGGACCTGATGAAGATGTCCTTGATATTCAAAGTGTTTGATGATGGGATTCTGCCAAAATGAAAGATCATGCATACAGTTAAGGGGAGCTTGTTATTCTTGATCATTATTGCAGAAGCTGTCCGTGAAAGCGTTCTTATGAAATCCTTGATGACCTATATTGACAATCATTCTTTGATAGATCATTTCTCAAGAACACTCTGTTGAAGAAAATGATCTCTTATCTATCCAATGGAATATTGTTGAAGACGTTTTCCACTTGATCATTAAGCTAAAATTGGAGCAGCAAAGAAGGCCATCTAATGTTAATAAGGAAAATAACTATGTTGTTGTTATTACAGAAGTTGAATGTCTCATCTCAGGGATATGATGTGAGAACAGGTAAATTGTGGACACAAATAGATGCAAACTTCAAACAAATAGATACATATGGAAATGGAGCTTGAATGTTTTGTTCACTACAAAAGCAAGAGCAGTTGGCAGCATTTAACATAATTGAAGCATTGCAAAAATTTGTGTAGTCGAATATAGCTCAGGTTGATGCTGGTCACTTAGAAAAAATAGCAACAGTGAGTCACAACCTCTCATCATTTCATCCGAATGCAATGATGTTGAAATATTGGATGGTAATGACTTAAGGAGAAGCACAAAGATACAAAGGAACTCTAGCGAGAAAGACAATTTCGGTGGCATTTTCCCTTGATTCGAACTATGCAGACCTCTTAATTTTGACTATGGAGACAACATAATATGAGTTGTAAAAGCATATAAACTTGGACTTGAGCATTTGGTGTATGGCTATTTGGATTATATTTGGAAGCATTGAAATGGAGCATCTTTAAGAATTGTTGAAGCCATGATAAAGTAACCTTTGAGACATGAAGAAGGGATAATGTGCTAGCTGATGATGAGGCAACAATCCTTCTATCTTGAGTAAAAAAAAAAGAGCACCACGACAGGGGGAGTAACATACCCATGAAGTTCTACTATTCATAAAGAACAAAAAATAGTTTGATAGGGGGAGCAGTTTGATAGGAGGTGCAGTTCGACAGGGGGAGTCCTTGTGCACTCCTTTTCCATTGATGTCAAAGGGGGAGAGAAGAAGAATGTTTCCATCAATGACAAAGGGGGAGATTGTTGGTCTAGATTGTCATTGATGTCAACATGGCAATATTCTAGATACTAAATGATGATATGAATCCAAGAAGATCCGTGAAACAACATGATCAAGAAGCTAAGGAGGAAAGTCATTAGGGAAGCCATTGGAAATCATCGTGAAGCCAAAGAGTAAGAGGAAGAAGTACATCAAAGGAGAAAAGAGGAACACATCATCAGAAGTCATAAGAGCGAAGAAAATCCATAGGAGCGAGAACCCAGAGTAAGAGCCATAATAGAGGAGTTAACAGTAATAAGCCGTGTAAACCTTTTAAAAGTTCACAGCACATCATAGAAATCAATATCAACGACTTTATCGCTTTATTATGTGTCACGTTGAATCCCCTGACTGCAATATGTATTACGGACCCAATGGTTCCATAAAAATATACTCTATTGTTATACCTTATCCACCATACCAGAACTTTTGCATCGGAAGATGTATCGCAAAGGAATGTCACACCAAAATCTGTGATTGCGATATCATTGCAAACCCGCTGCACCATTGTAATACAAATTAATATAATATCGCATTCGCCGCATAATCACAAACCAAAAAGGGATGTTCCATTCAAAACAACGATTGCGATATAATATGCGGACCCGAACAAGTTATAGTAACAACCCTAAATAACATCACGTCCGGCTATTGGAAGTTACGCAAATCATAAAGGGTTGTCACCGTCGAACCGCCGATTAAGATAAGACTTGTGAGCCCAACAAGCCACTGATTGTGATATTACTGTGGACTTGACGGACCATTGATTGTGATAGAGTGGTGGACCCAATGGAGTTATTAAAACAATTTATTAAATATCGCATCCGCTACGGGGTGATATGTGAATATCAATGATATTGATATTAGAAGACAGAGCATGTGCACACTTGTAAATCCTCCGATTATCATGAAAGTTGGGATTGTGGGATTAAAGGAATGATGTGGCATGTGGGACCTCCAATATGGATATAACCTCTCTTATGATGCGATTTCCGTAAATAAAAGGCTATATTATAATTGATTGAATATTAACAAAATTCCCTCCGATATATTTTTAATATGCCATCTCATACATAAGTTGGCCTCCCTCCAATAGAAGTGTCTTTTTGGTGGAACATATATAAATACAGGTCAAATGTTTCACCTTAAGTATGGATATCGGGCATTGAATATGGAGAAGAAGTAACAGTTCACAACTCATGAACTTGAAGAAATAGAGGACGCCGAAGGTCGAGTGGGAAGGAAGGAAGCCGAAGGTCCAGCTGGAAAGAAGGAAGCTGAAGGTCGAGAAATTCTGTTGATTGGGTTAATCTTTTAAAGGCCCAGACCTATGATGAATTAGAAGAAGCATAGATCGCAACCTGAAGAACAATTTTGTAAAGATCTATAAGACCTCGAACTAGCAAAGTAAGATTTCATTAGTGATCGTTTGAAGGGAACAATAGACAACACCAACATTGAAGTATTTGTGAGTTTGTTCCTTGGAAGTGAGATACCGCGACAGTCACTCCTGAAGCGGTTACCATGACAATAAGAACATAAACTTGTAAAATAGAGAATTGTTTTTGTGCAGACATGAAGGCTTAGCACAACTTATCAAAGATATCTTGTTGAAAATCATCAACAGAACTTGGAGATCATGATGGCTATTTGAAATCATCATGAGGTAACTCTGCAGACTCTGTTTGGGCAATATGAAGAATTGTGAAGACTCCTTCATATGAAGATATGTTGTCATTGATGTAGCAGTGAAGTTGTAGATTGACAAAACATAGTGAAGAATATTTTCAGATCAGTGTAATACTATCAAAACATTTCTTGACAAAGAAAAACTATAGGGTCAAAGACCTTGGGGTTGGTGCCTCAGAATTGGAAGGATTGGTGTCCTTGGAGCTGGTGCTCCTAAACACAAGGTTGGTTCCTTGAGAAGATAGGGTTGGTTCCCTAGAGGTTGGAGCCTCACAAAAGACCAAGTTGGTGCTTGGAAAACAGGTTGGAGCCTGTGATATTGAAGATCAGTGTCTTCATCAAGGGTTGGAGCCCTATATATATTGTACCTGATTTATTGTAAATATTATATTAATAAAAATCATTTATTCCTATTATTGATTTTGTGTTGTAAATATAATTGATTTAATAGTTAAAAATAACAATTGAAAAGGAATACTGATTCACCCCCCCCTCAGTATTTCCAACATACATGGCATTAAATTTAAAAACAAAAATCCCTTGCTCATGAAACCCATGAAGCAAGCCAAAGATAAATTATTTTCTTCATTACATCATTTACAATAATTACATGTCATTATGAACACCGAACCTAGTTCATTCTACAACAAATATATCTTATATTTACGGTACCACTGACAGGATTACTTGCATTTTAAGAAATAACCAAGTTTTCACCTCCTTCAAATCGTTAAATACCATTTTGGGTATGCTAAGGTCGATTAAGGATCCCGTTGACCCTTCTAACATGAAAGGCATCTACTTAATTTCATGCTCATTGTTGGAATTATTGTCATTGATGGAAAAAGAGAAACAAGAGAAAAAAGGTATGCATGAGCAACAATAAGGCAAAAGTGCAGTGAAGAGGCAAAAAAGAAGCAAATATGTGATGGAAAAGGAGCAACGAAGAGGTAGCAAGGCAAGAAGAAGGAAGCAACAAAAGAAGGCAAAGGAGTAGGAAGAAACAAAAGATGAGATGCAAAGGAGTAGCAACAAGGAATAATGAAGGAGCAACAACAAGTAAATGAGAAACAACAAGGCAATGTATACACTAATGAACAATATTAGCAATGCAAAGGAGCATAAGAAGGAGGAGGAGTTGTGATACATTGAAATGTTTTGATAATGTTGCATAGATTTCTATATTGAAGAATTTGTTGTGATGTAAAATTGTTGATTGAGCTGAATTATTGTGATGCAAAGGCAAGACTCCAAGGCAAAGACAAATATGTTGCAAAGATTGTTGTGATGCATTAATGATAAATATTGTCATTTGATGTTGGCATTAAGTTGATGCATTTAATGATTACATGTGGCTGAAATTAATTGTGGATGGATTATTTATTTCTGTGTTCTAATATTCAAGTTATGAAGAGTTTGGAAATGAATGAGTGGAAGGCAAAGAGTCAAGCCTATTCACTTCATATGCCTATGTGAGATACAAACAACCAACAAACTATCTTTATAAAAGATGTGATTTTGGAAGGCATTGAAGAGGTTAGAGAGTGGGAGAAAGTGTGAGAGTTGATTGAGCTATTATGCATTAGTTACCTGGCACATATGAAGCTTATGTGAAGTCGATTTGAAGGGCAGAAGATGCAGAAATGGAGATGGAGATATGCAGAATTTATGACTAGGTAAACCAACACATTGTTATTCTTGTTTGCATAAGGGGATGTAGTCTCATTTCAATTAGTGGCTTGATAAACATCAGGTTGGAGCCTCCTGTGGGTTGTAGCCTACAAAAAACATATGGGAGTTGGAGCTTCCTTGCAATTACAACTTGCAGAAAATTGAAGTCGCAGCCTCCTATAGGTTAGAGCCTACATAAAATCAGATGTAATAAGGAGTAGGAGCTTGCCTTTGCATCACAACAATAATAAAATCATGCTTTTCTCCCTTTATGGGTTTTGACATATATTTGGTGTCAATATGTGTTGTTATTATGTGGTGATGTGATGTTTTGATTAGCTTATTATTTGTTGTTCACATATTCAATATGTTGTTCATTATTCGTTAAGTTGCTCATGCAATGTTTCAGTTAATGAGATTAAGGAAAATAATTTTAATGTCCATGAATATACTAAACTGATTCACCCCCCCTCTCAGTTTAGTAAAGTTTTCATCAATTGGTATAAGAGCCAGTTCCTTTGGTATAAGCTTAACAACTTGAAGGTAGACCTGGTTAAGTCATGGAACATGAAAGTGTGCCTGTGCTTAGTACATCAAATTGTCATGAATGGAGAGATAAGGTTAAAACCGAACTGCTAGCTTATGGATCTGGTGTATGGAAGCTTGTATGCGATGGTTATTGCAAAGACTCCCTATTTGCAAGAACAACAGTGGAATTCTAAGGAAAAATGTGTTATGTATAACAATATTTATAATAAGGATATTCATACAATAATAGATTTAACTTCTGCAAAAGAAATCTAGGATAGATTGCAGCTCATGCATGAAGAGGCTGGCAACAACAATGTAGAGAAAGGAAAGAGAAAGATGAAGGAGAAAAAACCATGTCAAAAGGAAAGTGTTTAGTTAAATGAAACCTCTACCTATGTGAATGTACCTAACTCTCTTGAAGAAAATACAGATGAAAATCAAGCTAGGCTTGACTTATCATTTGCTAGTATAGAAAGATTGAAGAATGAAAACAAAGATATGAAGAAACTTGTGCAGATATGTGATGAAAGAGAGCATGAGTACAAGGCGGGAATTTTCAACCCGAAGACACAACTTGAAGAAGCAAGGAGACTAGAAGAAGTGATGAATAGTAAATTCAAGGAGAGAGACCTACAATGGAAAATATTAGAAGCTGAGGTTCATTCAACTAGAAGTAAGTTAGAAGAAAAGAATAGGTTGTGTAAGCAGCTAGAAGAGGACCTTGCCCCCATGAAGAACTCAACAAAGGCAACCATTAAAGATGATAATGAAGAAGCTATTAAAGGACCTACAGAATAAGAGTCTAACATCAACACGTTTTGTAAAGAAAAAAAAACAAGCAGCAATATCAAAATCTAATGAATGAGATGAAGAAAGGATTCACTACAAGAAGATCATTCTCTTCTGAAAATGAGTTGAACAAGTTCGGAAGATCACAAAGGAGATTCTTTTCTCCTAGGAAAAACATCACATGTTTTTCTTGCAATGAACATGGACATGTGGCGACAGATTGTAAGAACAAACAAACCAATAATAATAAGTAGAATATGAAGCAAATGAGAAGGCTCCCTCAAGCAATCAAGCAGAGAAAACATTCATTCTCCAGGTATAAAAATCATTTTCATGGTTATTGTTATCTATGCAATGAATATGGACATAAAGTTGTTGAATGTAATCTGTATTGAAAGAAGAGCACAAGAGTACACAAACCATTTCCACCATATCTTGGTCAAATAAGGTACTATTTATGTAACAATTATGGACACAAAGCTAAAGATTGCAATTTGCCAAGTACCCTAAAGAAGTCTAGACAGAAGGAAGGAGTCATTACAAGTAGATCAAACATTGGGTCAGAATAAAATGCATACATCAAAAGGAAACTCACTAAAGTATGGAAGAGAAAGAAAGACCAACCAGTGACTTTAATAACAAAATGAAGTCATCATGACTCCAAGGGGAGCTGCCCATGAAATCAATGAAGAACACATATAAGCAACAAGATCTCAGGGGGAGAACATTCCTAATATTTTTCCTTGAAGACATGGAAATCAAGAAAATTTCAGTAGAAAATCATTAAATAAAATCTAAGTAGAGCCAAAGGAATCACAGGAAGTTGAAGGTATAAAGATCATTGCAGCTGGAGTAGACCCTAAGTGAATAGTTATAAGGGCTTGAAACATCATAGAGTTTGATCATGATGCCTTGAAGAACATTTTTCATCAAAAGTTCTTTGTGGAGGACATGATATCAAATTAAATCATTACAAATCAGAGATATATTAATGGCAACCTCAACACCATCGAAATTCTCAAAAGAGGCTCTCCATGTCCCAAATGAACTCTTATGGGATGAAGATATTCATTAGAAGTTGTAATAATTGAAAAAGAACCCTTTGTGTTTCGTAAGAAGAGAAAGTTTTGGGATTATGTTCTCGCAGAATCACATACTGTTACCAACACTTAATGGTGGAGTAGTTTCACTCTTGCTCACATTTGATAATATCTAATATCTTATATTATATAATATATATATATAATATATATTATAATATTATATATATATAATATATATATATATTAAATATAATATATATATATGTTGATTAACAAACAAGGAATAAAAAACAAATGCAATTAAGCTCCCTTGGTATTTATGAAAAGGCTCCTCAAGATCTACATGCAGAAACGAGTATTACAAGGTAGCTTGGATGGCTGCTCACGCTGATTGATAGTGTGCAAGAAGTTATTCCTTACTTGGACAATGTTGTTGAAAGACTAAAAGAGAGCCTTAGACCGAATCAATTTCGGAATTGCATAAACTTACAATAATTGGGGGGCAACATATGAGGAGCGCTAGTTATCTTAAGTACCAGGACAAATGTTTGCAAGGGCCAAAGAGAGAATGAAACTAACCTAGGACTATAACATATAGTCACAATTGAAACCATGCAAAATCTTGTGAAGTTACAAGGACATGTTATGCACATTGGTTGCAGGTCTTAGTGGGGTAGGAAAAGTTACACTCAGTTGCAGAGAACGTTATGGAGACAATGACAATGCCAGATAATTGAGAAGTTAATGTATACCGACATGTGAGAAGTTACAAAATTTGGCGCATTATTTTATATTATAGGCTATGAGAATATGATGCTTGGCGTTACAATGACAAAAAATATACTAGTAGCCTTTTCTATTGTGGGTATATTTATTAATGATTGTTGTATATATGGCTCCAATGGTCCTAGATCTACCATTATTCTGCCTCTTCTCTTCACCTTAGTCATGGCATGTTAACTATCATTATATCCCTATAAATCTCCAGGGAATTGTTGAGAAATCTAGGGCATTAGTATTATTTTATTTCTCTTCTTTGGTAACTACTTGTGAATGATTTTTACTTGATTATATTAGGTTCTTGTTTACATTAGATTCTTAGTGTTCTTCTTCATCAAACAATAACCAATACAAGAACATAAATAGACAAGAGACACAACATGTAGGCATGGGCCGGGGCCAAAACCTCTCACTCTTTGAGAGGAAAACCCACAAAAGTTCTTCATATAGAGATTC
The DNA here is from genome assembly GCA_000404065.3 of Pinus taeda. Taxonomy (NCBI): domain Eukaryota; kingdom Viridiplantae; phylum Streptophyta; class Pinopsida; order Pinales; family Pinaceae; genus Pinus; species Pinus taeda. The sequence goes on from APFE031292094.1 coordinate 23,724, forward strand.
CAATTGATGAATACTAAGACCAAAACCCTTGATCTATTAGCCACTCCAATACCAAGACATTGCTTCTCTTGATTGTCTTTTCTTCTTTGTGATTTTTCCTTCGCTTTGACCTTCTGTGCATCTTCACATGACTGTCTTATCAAGATCCTTTCATCACTGTCTTCAAGATTTTATTCTCATTGTCATGTCCTTCATAGTATAGACATGTATGGTTGTGGTATCTTATGAACTGTCTCATGAACTGTATAGAGATCTAAATTCTTCCTTTAGACACGCAATCTCTTCATTTGTCTGATAGATCGAGCTTTTCTCTCACATCCAAATCATAGATATGCTCCATTGATCACAATCATTGAAAACTCAGAGAGGATATTTGAACTTGTGAATGTGGTATATTAATCTTTGCTGTCTACATTCAAGAGGGATCTGGATTCCCTTCTCCATAAAACTACGATCTTGAAACCTTCAACTGTAACCTCTACCAAAATATGTATGATCCGAATTCTTCTGATGTTTCAGCTCATCGAAATCTCATAGATACGAAGTACTGTACTTCTGTGATTACCCACCGAAATTTTAGAAGTATCTGAGATTTTCTAAACTATCCTTTTGCAAATTCCATTGCTATGTATATATAGTAGTCTGTCCATAAATAAGCCGACTTGTATACATGAAGATACATGTCTTTTATTTGTGAGCCAACTTTTGTTATTTAATTCATCTTGCAGGACGAATTCAAGAGGAGAATCATGCTTGTCTTTTGGAGGGCTATTTTGATAGTCCTATAAACTATAATGTTTTTGGCATATCTTCATACATGACATATGACTCTTTGACAAATCCCAAATCTCTCAATGGGAGCCATCTAGAAATAAAAACTCTTGCTCATGAAACCCATGAAGCAAGGCATTACAAAAATAATTTTATTATTTTTATTTCATCATTTACAAAGATCATAATTACATGTCATTATGAAGACCGAACCTAGTTACATTTTATAACACTCCCTCTTAACTAGGGATGTGTTTATAATGGTACTTCATCATTCTCAATCTGAAGAATTTCTCATAAGAAGAATTCAGATTTGTAACTGATTTGTATAGCATCATACTGACCAACATTGTTATATAGCAAGGCTTTGACTAACAAATCCATCTCTCCACAAGATATTGAGCTCAATGCTGGTGAGACCCAATGATTTATAGACACCCTCATCATCCTTGTCTCTCCCAGAACATACCCCACCTAGGTTCTCTCAGGATATGCTCCATGAGGACTATTCTTATCTTGGACTCTCCAGTCCTTAAAGAATATTGGTCCTCCATGACTACTCTTCCATGGGATTCCCTATCTCATCCCACAAGAGCATCAGATGCCAAATGATTACACAATCCTCCATTATGTCTTCTCAGGTGAAGCACATAACAACATGTCTATCACTCCTTCTTATACCAAGAGGTTTTATTCTGTTAATGTATTCATTCCTATCACAGAGGAATGTACCTAAGCTTTTGGCTTAGGAATTTATGAGTTTCTTCCAAGTAAGAAACTTCTTCTCAGGCTCCCTCTTAACCAGGGACCTAGCAACTCTTCATGTGGAGATCATAAAACAATCAGTTGCATGAAGAGCTCCTTTCTTCGATGTCATGAATTTCTTTAAGGAGTCTTCAACTTTTTGGGAACTTCAATATATAGGGCACAAATCATCCATCACTTTTATCCATGATTTAGTCATGTCCTTAACTCATCAGAAAGTGATCCATCCGATTTTTCATTTGGTTTTGCTTCATGTCATCTTGCTTTAATGCAATATTTCTGGAAGAACATTACATCCTTCCATATGGTCTGCTTGGAAGTCATTCACAAATCTTCTCTTTTACAACTCTACATAAGCCCAACCAGATGTTAGTTAAAAAATAATCAATGAAAACTTAAAATCATATTTACCTTTGTGATGATCTTTCACCATGACATATTTATGTAAGTATCAACATGTTGCATGCAGATTGACACATCTCCCACAAATGTTCAGTGTCAAGGGTCTTTATGTTTTTCCGAATTCTATTAGAGTCTTCACATCCTTCCGTGAAATCTTCTAGTCAAATATTCTTGGATTTCGGATGTTGAATGCCTTTTACCTTCATTGCATATTATCACGATCTCTTCCTACCTTTTCACACCCTTCATAATCAGAGTTCCTCAATCGTAGTCAACAACCTCATACTTCATATGAGGACATATTATGTTGATTTCATCTAGTGTGACTCATGCCTTTCGACATTCTTTCATAAGTGGAGATTCCTTTCCTTTGATCATGCTTCTCAAAACATAAGTAGTGATCCTTGTTACCTGCAACCATATGACATGTGTTTTTAATAAGCATACATACCTCATTTTACCTTTAGGCCATCTAGGCTTATTTCAACAACTTCCTTGATTGAAAAGACCTTCAGCCCCTTGATCTGCTTCATCTCTCATGTCATCATACCATCATACCATGAACTCCACAAGTTGGAGTTCCCGATGAAACACTTGCTTCCTTTCTCGATTAGTGAATCCTCCAGTGAGAATTCCTTCTCGCATATCCTTATTCAGCAGATGTTTCCCTTTTTAAATTTATGTATGATGAGACTTGTCCTGGATGAATTCTTCCTTTGATCTTTCAATGAGGTCACCAAGAGCTCTATCCTTCAAAGTTGACTACCATAGATTTTGTTACATCGGTCCTTCATGTTTCCCTATGGTGATGTCATGAGCTCTTTCTTCTAATGCTTCTCTTCCTTGGACTTCCTTCTTTCAACTTCCTCCATTTCTTCGGTTAAATGAACCTCTTCTCTATTTTCCTTCTTAAGCTAAGGACAATCTTTCTTGTAATGTTCATAGTCTTTGAATTCATAGCATTGAATCTTAGTTATGCTCTTCTTTCATAATTTTCCAAACTTCCTTTCCTTCCAACAAATATTTGAGTTCTTAACCTTCAAAACTTTTGCCTTCAATTTTTCATCTTCTATCTTGCATAGAAATCACAAGTTGTTGAATGAAGTAACTTTCTTATCCCGTGGATATTTGTTACCTTGATTATCAGTCAGTGCATTATAGAACAATGATGATTATATTCTTTCCTAGATATCGTAGATGATACCTTATGAAGATATCCTTCATCTTTTGATATCGTTACTTTTGTGTAGATTAGATCTAATTCACGTGACCTTCTTTATCATACCTTCAGAGAATAAGTTTATCATATGGATCTCTTTGATGTCTCCAATATTTCTATATGAGGGGATCCTTCATAAGTATCCGTTTCCAGGAATTCAAAGGAGACCTTTTTATATGTTCAATGACTTCACCTTCTTAGAGGAATATGTTTATCCTCCTTCTTCATGCAAGGAATTTCGATGACCCATCCAATTTATAGATCTCCTTGCAAACACGAAGTCATTTTACCAAATTTATTAAAGAATGAAAGATACTTACTTGAAAAGTGAAGATGAACTCTTCTACTTGATCACTTTGATGATGATTGAAGAAGATGCATTAGTGCTCCCTCTTGGATGATCTTCTTTCAAATAAAAAAGCCTTTATTTAATAGAAAAGGTTGCTCCTTTTGATGAGGATGATTCACTGCTTCCTCGGATGATCTTTTTCTAGGGAGAGGAGAGGATCCTTGGTTGCTTTATAACCTTGAAGATGATGACAATGCCTTCTCATTTTCAATATACTTCAACTTCTCTTGTAGTGTAGATCAGACATGCTTCTAGGGTTTCGACTTTCTCCAAGATGATGTGATTTTCATCTTTAAATTCCTTCGAGCTATCTTTCATTGTAGACAACTTGATGAGATTCTTTGTGGCTTTTTGATGATAACTATAGAAACAAAAGCTCCTATTGTTGCAGATTGATTCTTTGATCTAGGGTCTGATTCTTCAATGTAGATCTTGATCTTTTGCTTTGATAGCCTTCAACTTGCTTTGATGCCTTCCTTGAAACTTGATCCTTGAATGTCTCTTTGATTAGATGCCCTTCCTTTGACTTCAGTACCTTAGCTCTGGAACCATGTTGAGATATATAAGGCATTAATATTATTTAATTTCTCTTCTTTGGTGACTGCTTGTGAAAGATTTTTACGTGATTAGATTAGGTTCTTATTTACGTTAGATTATTTGTGTTCTTCTTCATCAAACAATAACCAATACAAGAACATAAATAGACAAGAGACACAACATGTAGGCATGAGCCAGGTCCAAAACCTCTCACTCATTGAGAGGAAAACCTGCACAAATTCTTCTTATAGAGATTCCAATTAACGAATACCAAGACCAAGACCCTTGACCTATTAGCCACTCCAAGACCAAGGCACTGCTTCTCTTGATTGTCTTTTCTTCTTCGTGAATCTTCCTTCGCTTCGACCTTCTTTGCATATTCACATGCGTGTGTTATCAAGATCCTTTCATCATCGTCTTCAACATTTTATTTTCACTATCATGTCCTTCATAGTACAGACATGTATGGCTGTGTTACCTTACGAACTGTCTCATGAACTGTATAGAGATCCAAATTCCTCCTTTACTCACCCAATCTGTTTCTCTGTCTGATGGACCGAGCTCTGCTCTCACATCCGAATTATAGAGATGCTCCACTGGTCACCACCACTAAAAAATCAAAGAGGATATCTGAACTTGTGACTGTGGTTTATTAATATTTGTTGTCTACATTCAAGAGGGATCCAAATTCCCTTCTCCATAGAACTGTGATCTTGAAGCATTCAACTTTAACCTCTATCGAAATATGTATGATCCGAATTCTTCTGATGTTTTAGCTGACTAAAATCTTAGAGATGCAAAATACTGTACCTCTGTGATTACCCACCGAAATTTCAGAAGTATTTGAGATTTTCTTGTTGGACACCTAATCCTAAAGGGTTAGCGTGGAAGTCGAATGGACAAAGCAGTCCAAGAGACCTTGGGATGTGAATCCCAACGGTCACCAAATGTACTATAAATGTATATCAAATTGTTAATAAAATTGCAATGCATGCTTTATCTTTCCTATTTGTTCTTGCTGTCCATGTCTGTTTAACATGGTATCAGAGCCATGATGAGTGGCCTGTTTTCCCTGAGCAACTCATCTGAGTTGCCTTGAATAGTGCTGGCCCAGTCTTCATTACCTGAAGAGCGCTGCCTGCTTGCCTGCCTGAAGCTGCATACCTAATTTCTGAAGGTATCAGAGCACAGGTCCCAGAAATAGTTGTAACTCCTGCCTGAGAGCTGCTCAGTCTCTGACATCCCTGAAATAGCTGAAGACTGCGTACCTGACAATCTGAAGACTGCGTACTCCTCGGTAACGCCGCTGTTCTTCTTACAATCTCCCAATCTGAAGACTGCGTACTCCTCGAGTGATGCTGCATGGGCAATATTTCCTTAGTTGTCCGTCCATGACATCGAGAATTGGTGAGCCATGGTTAATGCAGTTGAGAAAGGCCATTTTCGTTTCTGCTGCACATTGTCAATGAGCAATTTACACTGTATTTTCGTGAAGATTGTTGGATTCGATTTTCAAAATGGTTTTTTGAATCCGTGCTTGAATTGGATCCGAGCATACGAGTGCCGGATTTATTACAACAATATGCCGGGGTAATAGAACACAATAGTGGTACGGTGAGCGTCAAACTATCTATTGAACGGGAAGGCTGCATAAGCTTGTGTGCCAACTGACAGTTTTTTTCATAACTGATGTTTGAAGTCCTTGCTGCCGGATCGCACACCCGTGAGAGACCGACTGCGTTAAGTTTGGATCAGCAAGAGAGTTGGTGACTAAGAAAATTAGAAATCGCTGTTACTATGCCCATCGGTGGTTTCATTCATCATGTTGAGGCAGGAAACCGAGGTCGTATTGTTTTGTAAGTGTAAGAAGAAAGCTGATCACTGAATGTATGATCCTTGGCCTCATATACTGTGGAATTCATTGCTCAAGGCGCTGCAACTGCAAGTTGTGATGATTGTCTGATCTCTATTTATACATCTCCTTTGCGGGTGATTTTGACTGTGTGTGATTCTGATTGTAAGAAATTAGATCTTTTAGTGGCTGATGGAAATAAAGGCGCATTAAAGGTACATTTATGGTTAGGTTCTTTAATTTCATGACTGTGAAGTGGGGATTCGTTTCAAAGCAGAAACCCGCATGACTAGTTCCAGATCTATGACAAATCTTGGCGAATTCGTTGGTTCTCAGACTGCATTTTTGGGCCAATTTTAGGGCGAATGGCTGAATATAAGGCTTTTGCACAGAAACGGTTTAAGGTTTCATCGAATGTGGGAAATCCTCATGGAACTCTTTCACATTTGTGGTTGGACGAGTGTTAGCTGTAGAGAATCGTTTTGTTTGGCGTATTCGTTGGGCGCAGTCGGATAATATTGCAACTCGTCCTTATATACTTCGCACAAAGCGGAATAATATTTCATTTTTCAAACTGAGCACAAAACAGCAGTTATGCTTTAGCAATGCCCTGAATAGAAGAGTTCGAGGCGAGTTTTGAACCGGAAAAGTTCTTTGATGTAATAAAGCACGAGTTTTTAATGAAGTATAGCTCAGAGGCTGGCTGAGAAGGAAAGCACTGACTGGAGATTAGATCGACCGACATCCATGGGGCCCTTGGTATCGTTTCCTTGGCGTTCTTCGTATTTACGACTCACTCTGACGGCTCTTCCCCCGATTATGCCATTGTGGCATCTTTGTATTATCCGTTAAATCCTTTTTTTAGATGAATTATTAGAGCTGGGCCAATCAGATACGTATATTCGGATCCTCAAAATCCTGCCATAGTCAAGATTGGGGTGGACAATAAGGATACATCAATGTCTCAAAATTAGGTCTCCACCATACAACAACACACTCTCCAATCTGCCAGTCCGGTTGAAGAGTACTTGAATTTGCAGCAAGTTTGCTTGACAATTTACGCTTCAAGCCTTCAATTCCATTTTCACCAGGCTTTAAGCGTCCTCCAGGCAACTTACAAAAGGTTTTTCCATCGACTCAACTTCTACAACTACTGTTAAATTTACTTTTTGAAGAAAATTAGACATGAAGAAGGAAATTATGAAAGGATAATCATATCAATCTATATCGGATTGACATGAAATGGTTCGCATGAATATATAGCTATAAAGAACAGTATGTTTAAACGGTGCTGCTGCGTATACGCATTGGGTATATCAAAAACTTGTATTCTAATCAGCATTATGAAGTGAATTTGAAGCAATTTTGGAGACATTCTTGGAGCAGTTTCTTGTAGAGATTTTGG